>JAGXJF010004289.1:0-232712 GCA_019208055.1 Stipa capillata | reverse complement strand
AAAGGGGGAGATTGAAAGTGCATCCACTCCCATGGAGCTTGGAAGGATGGCTATCTTTCCCCAGAGTTTGGTTTTGATAGTTATTGGCAATCCTCACCTGTGTCTAATGTTTTGCAATGAGTGTGAACAGGGATTAGATGGACAGGTGAAAGCTGAAGTGAGACAACTGTTGATGATGAGCCCTAAAAAGAGCAAGGAACTAGGAAGGTCAGAAGGACCAGCTGAGCTAGGTTCCTGAGGCACAGTTGCGAGGAAGCCGAGGCTGTGCTCGAGGGCAAGCGAGGTGATGGTTGCTTGATGGAGTTCAAGGGCCGTGAATGCAAGCTTGATAAGTCCTGGAGGAGCTAGGAAGCTGGTGGATCAGGACCAAGGGTTCGCTGTGCGTCTACAAGGGCAGTCGTCTTCGGTGAAGAAGCTTGGAACCAGTGCCAAGGGTCTGAGCGAGCTGGACAGGGACTGTGGCGAGGCCATTGCTCTCTGATCAGTTTTAGGCTTGTAGTGAGCCGGCCAGAGTTGTGCTCAGGTGCTGCCTAAGGCAACCGAGTCCACCTGAGTTTGGCATCTGAGACTCAGGTGGGTAGCTCAGCCGCGGCTAGTAGGTTACCAGAGGTGCATGTTAGCTGAGTCTCAGATAGGTTAGGTCTGGTGGCTCTTTGTCTGACGTGGCATGAGGGTAACGGCTAGCTGCCAGGGACCCTATAAATAGGGAACCTGGGGAGGTTTTCAACCTCGAACCTTTACCCAGCCTTTGCCTCTAACCCAAAAGCAACCTGTTGAGAAAGAAAGAGCTCTAGGTCTCCAAGTGAGTGTTGCCTGCGTGCATCCATTGTGAGAGTGAGTTACTTAGTCCTTCAGGTGCAGCATTCGAGGTACTGGTTCCTCCAAGAGTGGGAGTGCTCTTGGAGTTGGTGAGCAAGCCAAGTCTTGTGTGGCTGCCACCAAGAGTCTGTGAAGGCGATTCGGGTCTGCCTGTCTTGCAGCAGCAAGATAAAAGGATTCCACACAAGAAAGGTACTCGAGGAAAGAGCACGTTTTGGTGCCGGCTGTGAGAACAGCTTCCTCAACGGAGACGTACTGCTTCGCAAGAAGTAGGAACTTCGGTAAAACAAATCATTGTGTGCTTTACTTTCTGTCTTGTGATCTGCTCTTACTTATTCTGATATCTATGCATGCTTAGATCACTAGGGCACCTTTATTTGTTGCACACTAACTGAGTTTCCTCACCTGAGACTCAGTTAGCTCCTGCTAAAGCTAGTACCTTTCGTGTTCACGTCATCTGATGCACTCACCTGACTCTCACACCTGAGACTCAGTTAGCTCTGAATATAACTTGCTCTACATCAGCTGAGTTTGCTATCTGAGTGTCTGGTGTTTATCTGATATATCTTGCTGAGTCTCAGTTACCTGCATCAGTTGCATATATTTTCTCTGGGATTGACCTATCTCCAGAAGAGAAACCCATTAGGCATTTTAATTTCTAGAGCCGACCTATTCACCCCCCTCTAGTCGACTCCTGAGATCCCTTTCACACACAGTCTTCACCTTCTTCTCCTTGAGCTTTTGTCCACTTAGGATCTGCTCAATTACTCGTGGTGGATCTTGAGGTGATCCCCAGACCTTCACAAACTGTTGGAGGCGAATCCACAAGTTGGAGCTCTTCAACGATGTCTAACCGGTTAGGAGATGCCAAATCTCCAAGAGTAACAGGTTTGAACTCTAGGCTCGAAAAAGCTCTTGCTTGAATGCTCAATCAAGTCTTTTGGATCTCTCAAAGCTTTCCTCTCTCAAGTAGATCTCAATGGAGTCAAGAGGAAAGGGGAACACAGAGTGTGTGAAGGTTCTTTTTGCGCTAAGTGTCCTCCCGAGCCCGCAGGGGGTCGGGGGCTATTTATAGCCGTTCAGCAGAAAAGAGTCGTTGGGCACAAAGATGCTCTTCCGGTACAACTGGAAGACAAACCCGGAAGCACCGGGATTCGAACCAACGGTCAGATCTGAAGAGCATCATATGCACAGCGAAAGGCTTCAACACAAAGTCGGTAGTTCCGGAGAGGAACTCGGTCACACCGGAATTGAAGAATATACTCACTAGAGTTACTTCCAGAAGCAATTCCCGATAGTGCCGACTTTGAAGGCGGTTGAGCCGGGGTTAGAAGAGATGACACGTTCTTCTCCACAGAGAAGAAAAACGATCCAGCCGAAAACTTAACCCGGTAACACCGCTTCACAAAGGAGACCTAAGTCCAGAACAGATTCTCGGTGCAGCCGGAAAATGAACCCGGTACAACCGAAGACAAAACATGTGGGACTTAGTCTGAGACGAAATGAGCCCTAAGTCCAGAAGAGATTCCCGGTGCAACCGGATACAAGACCGGTGCAACCGAAGATAACTCAGAATGTGACTTAGACTAGGGCAGCAAAAGACCTAAGTCCAGAGAAGGTTCTCGGTGTAGCCGGAAACGAAACCGGTGCAACCGAAGACAAAGCGAACAGGACTTAGTCTAGGGTATCAGAAGCATATTCCGGAAGCACCGGTTTTCCCAACCGGTCATACCGATTTTCGAAACATGAAACTAGAGCAAACTCTAAGCGGCAGGGTTCTCTAACTCTCCAACACAGAGGCCATTCTCAGCAGCACCGGGTTCAAGACCGGTCAGGCCGCAATTGAAGCTCTTCGAGGTTGAAGACGACTAAGTCTTCAAGCCTCGCAACAGAGGCCAATCTCGGTACAACCGATTCTTCAAACCGGTACAACCGAGAGTCACTGTCTGTGTTTCAGAAAGAGATTTCAAAGAGGTCTTCTTAGATTTGATTGAGCACACATGAAGACTCTTCCTCTAACTTAGATTTCTCACCCCTCTTAATAGGCGACTTGTCCTATAGACTCAAATGATCTATTGATCATATAAAACACTAGAAAATCTCCACTAATCTTCTAGGTCCAAGCCTTCCTTCTTCTTCAATTTTTAGGGGTCGACATCTGTTGGTTAAACCAACTACTTGGGGGACTATACACCTGAGTACACTTAGTAAAAACATTAGTCCCTTAATCGTTTGTCATTAATCATCAAAACCCATTAGGGGGTTCTAGATGCACTTTCAATCTCCCCCTTTTTGGTGATTGATGACAACATGATTAAAGCTTCACAAAAGATATAAAGATTTGTGTTTTGAGTTCCAGGATGTAGAGATAGCTCCCCCTAAATATGTGCACTATTTAAATGTTGCTTCGAATGCAAGTACACATATTTGAGAAGTTTTGAGGAGCTCCCCCTATATCTTGGAACCCGTGGAATTGCATTGTATTAGAATCATCATTAATGGAACAATGCACAAAGGTGATCAGAGCATAAGAATATATGTATGATGAGCAATTAATCAGGGCATATGATCATTAAAGATATGAATATGAATAATAGATCAGAGCATATTGTCATATCAAATGATAAGATGTAGATATGCATATGATAGATAATTGATCAGAGCATATTAAAAGAAGTTGATCTTAAAAAAAATTATATCAAACACAAAAGATCACCAATTTAGAGTTTACAAACCAATACATAAAGCAAATAAGAAGCAAGGCTTGTAACTCTTCTATCCTAACTTCTTCTTCTTCTTGGTGAAGATCTTCAAACTGCTTTTAAACCCTCCCCCTTTATATCTTCTTCCTTATAATCACTCCCCCTTTGGCATCAATGAGCCAAAAAGGCTTATGCTGACGAAGGAGCACCGGATGCTGAAGCATGAGGAGAACGCGGAGGAGCTAGAGCTTGTGGCGTACCCAGTTTTAAGGCCGGATAAACCCTTGTGTTCACTGTATCGATCCCTGGATCAATAGTCGATACACACAAGCACTTGATAACATAACCATGCCATACATCGTTCATTACAATATTCAGCCATACTTGGTCTTTTATTTATACAAGCCGGGCCTATTGGCCGAATTAAACAGCAGCGGAATAAAACACGGTGGACAGCCCATCGGTATGCCGAATCACAGGCAACTGACTGGGGAGAAACCCTACGCCTCGAAGTCGCTATCGCTATCGCCAGACTGGTATTCCTCCTCTTCGTCTGGCCACGTAACAAGCCAGGTGAGTACATTGAATGTACTCGCAAGCGCTCCGCTAGGGAGTTTATTACGGATATGAGCATGCTCGGAATTAATCAAGGAATTGGCTCTATCCTAAGTTTCATGTTGTGCGAGAAAGTAAGTTTGCATTTGTAATAACTAAATAGATGTAAAAGCGATTTTAGCAAACATCTCGACGTAGCGAGATGAGGTACCTGCTTGATTCACTCAACCCGCTACAACGGGGAGTTCATCTCTGTGCTTTCCGCTACAACGGCAAAGCATGGTACTCACCCGGTTCCTCAGGGAGACACCGCTCACCTCGTACTTACGGGGGTACCGACGACAATCACCCGGTTCCTCAGGGAGACACAGGCTCACCTCGTACTTACGGGGATTCTAGTGTTTGCCCGAGTCCACAGGGAACCCTTCTTCACTCTTCCCGCTACAATGGGAACTTGGCATGCTGCCCTGCGAACACGATGGTTCGCGTCCTTAAACCCATAACCCAGAAACCTTTTTGGGGCTTAGAAAGCCAGTCTACTATAGTGTGGCCTAACCAAGTTCGTCCATGACCGCGGACGCGGCTATTCGAATAGTTTTAACCCTCTACAGAGGTGGTACGGCTTTACCCACACGATGTAGGTCACCCTAGGCATACCGTGCACTGCATACTACCAGAGCTAGTACAACGAGACTCTTCGCCGGTGTGAACCCAGCCATGAACCCGTCCGAAGGACATGTGCCAAACCTAGCTTGAGTCAGTATCATCGCTACAAGGAGGTTGGTGTTCCAACTTTGTGGCGAACAATGCCTCGCTAAACTGCTGTATTTGTTCTCTTCAGGGCTACACTACCCCATCTGCACACTACTAACTGCCCACAGGTTCATGCTAGTTCAGGCCGGGTACTACGTCAAGTCCTTCCCACAAAAACATGTGGACGTACGGTAAGACTTGGCCAAACGGCACTTAAGATCAGTCCTTAGGTGATCCGAGAAGGACTCCACACCACTCTCGTAAACGGGCAACAAGAACCACGACGGGCCTTACCTCGCTCTTTAACAAACTCCCTGCTTTCACCCTTCATTACCGACCCGGATCAAAACTTCTCCATTTTCAGCTTGGTTTCACAGAACCATTTACGGTAAAACATACCAACCCATGGCTATGCTACCTTCATATACCTCTGGACACGACGGTCCGTTTCTCAAAAGTTCACCACATGAAATATGGGGTGTTATTACTTTTCCCTTTTTTAAACCCTAATTTTTCTACGGCAGGACTAAGCAGGGATATATGTATATACTTTACCCTAAGTTTTCTGATAATATTTTCAGAACATATAGTCCTTAGGGCTACAAGGAATTCAGGGTCGGACTAGGGTTTCCTATACATCGGCGTAACTACGCTACATAAAATAACGATAATACAACATAGCATGCATGTTTCGAAATTAAAATAACATTTCTAAACCTGGGTTACAACATGTTCAAGGGCGGAGAGCTTGCCTGGCAGTTCTTGGCTCTGTTCCGGACGCGGGGATGCTTCGGGTTCTTCCTGGCGGACGTACCTCACTCCGTCAACTACACGTTCGGAAAACACTTTGAATAAGAACCAAACATCACAAGAAACAATTAACAAAGGTCAGCATGCATGCATGCTGGTCACAGGGTTTTTGTTCAGAAGAATGATCGTGATTGGATATTACTTACCACATGAAATATGCATGCAACTTAGGGTTATGATGGTTAGGGCTTTGAGCTGTATCGGCGTTCCTTTTATTGTCCGAACCATGCAACATGTGTGGGATTACTTACTCATGCATGGGTTCTAGATCCTATAGCTTTGGAAAGGTTCAACATGATGGGGATGATACTAAGAAAAATATACATGCACATGCATGAAATCGGCGTTAGGGTTTCTAGGGTTTAACGTGTGCCTTAGTTCTTTCCCGGCTCATGCAACATAAACATATGCACGTGACTTTGTGCAAGGTCCTAAAATACTAGTGTTTAACATGCTGGAATGCTCTAAAGCTGAACACATTTCAAAAGGAATTTAAAAACTATTTGAATTGGAATTGGATATTAAACTATGGACTGTACAGAGAGAAATATTTGGATTTTTGAAAAGTGGTCTATAACAAAAAGGTGGGGAATGGAATTTGGAACAACTTTTATTTGGACAAAATCAGAGAACCGGGCTGGACGTGGCCGAACCGACCAGACCAGAGAGGAGTCCGGTTCTGCAGTGGACCGGCTGGTTTTCTCACTCCAGAGGGTGACGTCGAAGGCGGGACGTGCCGGGCGCTTCCACTTACTCGGGTGGGCCTGGCGGGGAGGGCGGCCCACCTGGCAGCGTCCCTTCTGCTTACTGATTCGGGGGAGGGGGGTCTGTTACTTGGTGGGTCCCGCCTGGCAGCCAGACGAGAGCGCGCCACCGGTCGGGTAGGGCTCCGGCGAGATCCCGGTGACAAGTCCGGCGAGGTTTGGGCGTCTCTTATTCGTGGGGTCTTTTGGGAATTGGGAGGTGCACCGGGTAGAGGAAGGGGAGGGGAATGAGATGGCAGTGTGGATTTTTGTTGGAGAACTCGGCACGGGATGGATTGGTGCGGAGCTGAGGACCTTGAGCTCGAGCTCAGAAATGGAGGAGGATGGGTCCCGACTCAATTGGAGCTTACCTGAGCTGGAGAAGGGAAGGAGAAGCGAGCTGGGGAGGAAGAGAAGAGCTCGCGCTGCCCTTAAGTAGACAATCGACGTGACAGAGGAGTGTCGGCCGCGGGTCCATGCCTAAGCACGGCGGTGAGGGAGGACGAGGCCGGATCAACCCGTGCAGAACCTGCGGACGGCCAGAGGGGTGCCGAGGTGTACGGGGAGGACGTGCTGGCGACTGAGGCCGTGGCGGTGTGGGGTTGCCACTGCCGGGTGGCATGGCCACGCGCGTGGGCGCGCCCACGCTGGGTCTGAGCGCGGCCTGAGTGGCATTGACTTGCCAGGGGGTCTTCGGGTGCAGCAGAGGGAGGCGTCTGGCATCCTTTGATGCTGTGTTAACCAGAGAGGGGGAAAAGCAGGGTAGTTTGGCATGGCATTGAGCAGAGAAGAGCGGACCATGGTTTGCCATTGCTGACTAGAATTGACATTCGAGTTGAACTTGCAGAGGGGTGGCTCCTGCCCAGAGTAAGGTTGATGGAGACAAGTGCCTGAGGATGGCAATGCTCTGGTGGGTGGTTGGTAGATGGGAGTTTGCAGATTAGGTTATGATTTACGAAGAAGAAGAGAAACACTCAAGGTGTTCGATAGTTGTCCTGGCAAACTTTTGAATTGGAGCTATAGTTATTTTTATATATTTGGAACAAGGGTACTGAGAGGAGTATGGTGTAATTTTTCTGAAATTTTCTGAGCAAGAAAAGGAGTGGTTGTAGTTCAAAGGGGAGTTTTGACCTAATTTTGATTTTGAATGCAATTCAAAAATTTTGAACTATACCATCAAGTTTTATTTCATGATTAGGAGAAGAATGGTCTCAAGAAGCCCCTGGAGTTTTTCTAGACATTTTGGAGAGATTAAAATGCATGCGATAACACTTTTTGATTTTCTGATGGCGAGAAAACTTAATTAGGGTTTAGGACGACAGGTTGGATTTTAGGGCTTCGGACGACGGCAAAACTATGGTAAGATACGGGGGTGGTTAGGGTTTGCCTCTGGAGTGTCGGGAACAAATATCGGCGGGTTGCCACATAGGGTTAGGGTTTGGGTGGCGACGAGCATATATGGTGTATGCGGGTCTGCCTTAGGGTTTAGGGTTATGCACATGCGATGATAGGTTTTTGACTCAGATCAGTTGTGGGGTGGTGCAACCTAGCTCGAGTGCTTTCATGGGATGACATGCGATGATAAATTCAAAATCCAAATATGCATGGCTTTTTAGCTTAAGAGCATATACGCATATACGCGTCTTAGATTTATAAAGTTAGGGTGACGAAATTTGGGTGTGACAGAGCTGAAGGCTGAGATGGGGCTGAAAGAGATGTGGCAGTTGCTTCAGGTTGCTCAGAGGAGAGTGAAGCACTTGGAGTTACTCTATAATGGATTGAAGAGAGTGGATGAGCACACCACGGATAGGTTTCTTTGATGCCTTGTGTTGCCAACTCTTCTTCAGAATAGTGCTTCTTCAGAAGTGCCCAAGATCTCTTGATACATTCTCTGTCAGCTGTCGGCGACCTAGGGAGGAACCACCAGCTGTCGGCGAGGGAAGAGTGGAGGCGCCATCGTCGGAGCCGGACTAAGAAGGAAGCGGCGGCGGAGGAATGAGTGAGAGAGAGAGAGAGAGTAGGGAGGGGAGGATGAAGGAAGTTCGGATGGGCCTAAAGGGGCCGGCCGAGAGGTTGTCGCTTTCAATATATATATATATAATATTATGAAAGTAAATAAATGATGGATATATATATATATACATGAATGAATTAAAGATTAAGGAATTCCTACTCTTTTCTTGAAAATAGGAAATGAAAAGAAACAAATGGAAATGAAGACAACTTCACAAAGAGTAAATTGGGAATCTGAAGAAATTACCTAGGTTAAAATAACTTCTAGAAAAGGAATTTAAGTTTATCCAAAATTGTAGGTCATTTTAGAATTGAATAAAATGAATTATTCTTTAGAAAGAAGTTAAACCTTAAGTTAATTTCTTAAGATCTTAGATAACTTTCATACTAAGGCCAAAGGATTAAGAGAAATGTTAAGTTTTGAATGAAGTAATCATTTAAATTAAAATGTTCCTTCCTTCTTAAAAGGGAATTAAATTTTAAACAAAATGATAAGCTATAGTAATTAAGTTAAACATATTATCCTTCTTTAGAAAAAAAAGATTAAACCCTAAGCTAACCTCTTAAGTGAATTAAAATAAATTGTGAAATTTTGTTAATCCAAAGTAAAAACAACGAGAAGTCACCTAATTAATGCCTTTGATGTAACCTTAATATTATGAAGAATCTTAACTGTCGATAGATAAAAATTACGGACTCTAATTCATGCATTTAAGATCCATCTTCCATACAAGCATTGCCATCTCATTTGCATTCGCATTTGTAATTCTTCTGGATTAGTCCTTATCGGACTTTATTATCTCTTTATCAGAAACCGGAGTTCAGCAGGCAAAACCGTCGAACTCCACTACCTATCCGTTACCAGGCAAGTCCAGTTTCTTGTTCATGTCCGTTGGAAACATTTTACAAAAATTTGCCTCTTGTCTATAACATGCACAAAAGGAAAATCTATCTTCTAAAGATGAATCAACTGTTGTTTATTTTAATCGCTGATTATTGGGCATGAGCATGGTGGGTGGTGAAATCCTGGAATGGTGCCGAAGGCACATCGGAAGGCGGATTTCATCACACGGGTTTGTTCATATAAGGTTAAAGTAATGAACGATCGATTGTGCTTAAGTGCCGTAGCCTTCGCGCAAACCACATACCCTGTATGGGCGGGGCTGAGCCAAAGTACCTTTGTCCTAGATCATACTCCCCTGGGAAAGGAAGACCTCAACAATTGGATCCGGAGTATCAACTGTTGGGGAGGTGGTGTTAGCTGTTGGCTACCCACAAGGCGTTGGACCTGTAGTGTCAACATGAGATCGGTAGTCCCTGGCCTGTTGTGCGGGACTGCGACGCGGGGTATGACTGAGCGGGCGGTGAAACGGCTTTGTGACCATAGGAGTGTAGATGAGGTTTGGCCACCTCAGATGCATGACTGTCGTCGTTTGTGGGTATAGTTGCGCACATCTGCAGAGTGTAATTGAAAGGACCGAGTATGCCGACTAGAGGGGGGTGAATAGGAGGCTAACTATTTTTCACTTGTTTTAACTTTGGTTATCAATTTAAGCCTTAACAGATTGCTAGAATAAGCTAGCTGTGAGACAGGTGAATGACACAGGCAATATGTGATATGTAAATTAACACTTAGCTAGCTGTCACACAGGTGTCTAACACAGGTAAGCTAAAACCTAGAACAGATAATCAAGTTAAGCAACTGTGTAACAGGTAGCTGGCACAGGCAAGAGATATGATATTCAGCAACTGAGACATAGCTATGCTAACACAGGTGTAAAGGTAATCAATCACAGATGAACAAGATATGAATGATCAACACAAGCAGGCAGGTCTAATGAACATCTAAAAGCAATGTAGAAAGCACTCAGAGAGACAAGGTGTTTTCACCGAATTTCCCTACTCTTTACAGAGAGGTACGTCTCCGTTGGAGAGACTACTCCGAAGAGATCGCCAGCACTGAATCGTGCTTGTTCTCCGAGTACCTGAGTGATCAGGCCTCTTCCTTTGCTTGTGGAAGTCCTTTAGCCTTGCAGCAGGAAGACTTCAGATCACCTTCACAAACGTCTGGTTCAACCCACACAAGCTTGGGTGATACCAGCGACTCCTACGCCCGTTTAGGAGTAGACACTCCAAGAGTAACAGATTCAGCAGCAAGGACTCTTGTAGGAACAAATGCTCTTTGCTTAGAGACTCTAACTCTCGTGAACTAACACTTAGGAAATTTGGCTTCTGTTCTGAGAGTAGGAGGCTTTGCAACGGTCGAATATGACTCACTGGATTGAGTAAGGTTGAGGTTGAAGACCTCTCCTGGTCCCCTATATATAGGGTTCACAGGCACCCGACCGTTACACTGTTGCCACGTAGGATTAAGTGAGTCACCGGTGACAGACACCGGTGACAGCCAATCACACCGCCCAACTATAACCGGCTCGAGCAAACCGACACATGTGTCACCGGCGGTACACACAGGTGAACCCTTAGCTGACATAGCCTAACTACTCAGCCCGATCTTGGCACACTACGTACCCTCAGCGCACAACTAACTCTGATCCCTAATAAGGAGAGAACCTCTGACAGTCTTCTGACTCGGCAGACAGACCATCGCAGTGTAGATCCCTTAGCATTTACAAGCTCTCCCCTAGTACAGAGGTATACCTGAGTCACAGAGCGAAAGACCACCTGTGACACAGCTGTATCACACTAGTGGCTCTAACCTCTAGGGTTTTCTACTGCTAGCACTGTAGAGTGCTAGCACAAGCCAGTTTCATACTTGTGCAAAACTGTTGACACAGGGCCACTGACCTCAAAGCACCAGTGCCACTGTCCAACACTCCGAGCATTGAGCAAAAGAACCTCCACAGAACATTACTACTTCATCCCTCTTAATAGTACGGGTGTTTCCTATGGACTCAAAGAAACTAGCAAATCTAGGCTTTACCTGCCACCAACTGTATTCACGGCCCTTGACGCATCAAGCCACCATCACCTTACTTGCAACTCCTTGTACAGCACCGGCTTCCTCACAGCTGTGACACAGCTGCCTAGCACAGCCATTCTCTTGTCCTGAAAACCACATTTGTACTTTTTGGGTGGTCATCTTTTCCTGATGACCCTTCTTTCTGGAACCTATTAAACCTGCTTACACTCATTGTAAACATTAGATTCCAGTTTGAGTTGCCATTAACCATCAAAACCAATTAGGGGCCTAGTTGCTCTTTCAGTAATGAATTGTGGTTAAGTCACTCCATATTCCTGGTTGAAACTACGAACGCGGCAGGAAAGGGATTCATCGGGGATCCTAGCAGCCTGTAAGACATGAGATTGTAGTCTCTTAAATTAAAACTTGACTCTCTTACCTTTCGAAACTGCATTGCTTTTGGAGAACGTTGCCGTTCTCAGTAGATAGTGTATCAAACACCTCTTTACTATTCCTGGACTTGTTGAGTACCTTCTGTACTCATCCCTTTATTCTAATTCCTTTGGTTAGACTGTGAGCCGACGTCAGAGATGGAAGTGATATACATCGAGGTTGACGAGGATATTCCCGAAGAACAAGCGCCGAAGAAGGAGGATGAAAGCGTCGACCACTACGTCAAGTTCCGTGACGAGAACAATGCCGAGTAGACTAGTAGGTCGAGTGAGACGAGAGAGTAGATAAGATTTTTGCTGTAGCTAGACGATAAACGGTTTTAAATTTCCCGTACTTTTGTGAATCATTTTGTAACACTTCATGTTTTATTCTCAGTTTGTAATTTAAGTTGCAATATATGGACCGCTGCAATGCTTCCGATGTGCCAGGCGCGACGCCGCAATCGATACTTAGGCCCGAAGTTGGCGTGGGATCTTGCGCTTTCTTTTACATGCCCCTGGTTGGCGCACATACCAATTGATTTGGTTCATGTTTGTGGTTTAGGGGTTTATTACTGATCGAGTCGACCTGTTGGGTTTAGTGTCATCACTACAAGGTTTAAAGATACCATATCATTAGTAGGGAAGGAAGCAAATAGTTCAACATTTTTTTAAAAAAATTATCCTTTGACTATTTTTTAAGCCTAAGTTTATCTTTCGATTATATACCGGGTATTTATGGTCCTCAAGTGTCAAAATCATCTAAATTTAATTCTTTACTCCAGTAAAAACAGTTCTGGGATAATAACATGATGGTGGTTTTACACATATGTCAATCGAGTCAAAAAAATAAAAAATAAAAAACTGAAAAAAATCAAGAAAAACAAATGAAGCTACGTAGAGATCATCTAGTCGTTTATAAGCATCCAAATGTGTTGTAAGCTTGTAACTGAAAGTGGACTTTTGGCTATTCTTTTAGTTAATAGAATTCCACGCCTTTCGGAAGTCTTATCACATTATCATTTCTTGCTATTTTTCTTACATTGAAAAAAGAAATAACTAATGTATATCCCAGTGTATAATACTGGTGCCATGCCAAGTTGCCAATCGAGCAATTCGTTGATCTTATAAGTGCCAATTGAATTGTATATTTTAGAATAAATGACTTAAAACCATATTTTAGAATACTTTATAATATTTTATCACAATTTTTAAAATCATAATTTATAGTCTAATTTTTTTACAGATAATCAAATTAATTATTTCCGAGCGTTTAACAGTTAATTTGACATAGCAGGTTTACATAGACGGCCACATAAACAGTATGCTGAAATAGACATGGGGCCACTGTCAGCTCCCTCACCTTCTTCTTTCCCTTCGACTTTCCCATCTCTCTCTCTCTCTCTCTCTCTGGAGACGCGCTGCGCGGACGGAGCGTCGTCCTCCTCCTCGGGCGCGGCCAGCTGCAGCAGCCGCGGCCTCGGTGAGACTCATGCCGCCCCTTGGTCCACGTCCTCCGGGTCACCCTTGACTGGGACGGCGGCGACGACGCCGGTGGCCTGGCGTTAATGGCGTTCCATGGACAGAGGAGAGGCACAAGCCTCCAATTAACCCATATAGTCTTGGATCTTGATGGAATTGAATCAATTGATGGATGCGTGTGTGTACTTGGGCACTGAATTAATTGATGGATGCGTGCTTGGATGGGGCTGAAGAAGCACGGGAGATGGGATGCTCGCTCTCGCCGGCGGGATCTCGAAGATGAGCATGAAGAGAGGGAGAAAGAAACAATAAGAGAAAGGGGAAAGAGAAGATGGTGAGGCTGATAGGTGGGTCTGCGTTTACTTCAGTATTAGTGTTCCTGCGAGCGTCCATATAGACACGGACGAGTATTACCGTTTTGTCAGCTTAGGTGTGAAGTTCTCGGAAATGGTCGATTTGGATTATTTATAAATGATTATACTGTAAGTTATGGTTTTATGAAAAAAGTAGAATATGATAAAGTGTTACCGGGTCCTCTGAACTTATAGTTTTGGATAATTTACTCTATATTTTAGTACATAATGTTAGCGTCAAATAACTGATTCTTCGTCTGGCAGGGAAACATCTTTTGAAGTCGAACCGAAAATTTCATAATCTGAGCAGATTGAAGCTTTGAAGGATGCTGGCGTGATGGAAGTTGTTCTAGCCATCAATTACCATCCAGAGGTAAGAAGCATATGCATCTTTCATCATCTTAATTGGTCATTGGTATTTTAGTTTTCATGCTCTAAGTGCTGCATGCCACCGCTATTTTCAGGAGATGCTCAACTTCTTGAAAGATTTTGAGGACAAACTTTATATTAAAATCACATACTCCCAAGAGACAGAGCCCCTAGGCACTGCTGGCCCTCTTGCTCTTGCCAGGGATAAGCTTGTGGATGGATCCGGTGAACCATTCTTTGTCATAAACAGTGATATCATAAGTGAATACCATTTTGCCAAGCTCATAGAATTTCATAAGACCCATCATGGTGAGGCTACGGTTATGGTCACCAAGGTACAATCCTTGGTGGGCACTGTTCTTGTCAAATCATTTTCTATGTAAACTAACCGCTTCTTTTACTACAGGTGGATGAACCATCGAAGTATGGTGTTGTGATTATGGAGGAAGCAAGTGGAATGGTGGAAAGGTATGTGGAGAAACCACAAAATATTTGTGGGCAACAAGGTAAATGCAGGAATCTACCTGCTGAACCCCTCTGTCCTTGACCGTATCGAACTGAAGCCATCTTCGATCGAGAGGGAAGTCTTACCTGAAATCGCTGCCGCTGGAGAGCTTTACGCCATGGTCCTTCCAGGATTCTGGATGGACATTGGGCAGCCAAGAGACTGTTTGGGGCTCTACCTGGACTCAGCTAGGAACAGATCAGCTGCCGGGCTGGCTACCGGGGAGTATGTCGTCGGAAATGTTTTGGTGAATGAGACGGCCAAGATCGGAGAAGGGTGCCTGATCGGTCCCCATTTTGCCGTTGGACCGGGATGCGTTGTGGAAGATGGCGTGAGGCAGTCGAGATGCACGCTGATGCGGGGTGCGCGCGCCAAGAAGCATGCTTGCGTTTCCAACAGCATCGTCGGGTGGCGCTCTACCGTGGGACGGTGGGCGCGGGTGGAGAACGTGACCGTCTTAGGGGAGGATGTCCATGTGGGTGATGAGATCTACAGCAATCGTGGCGTCGTTCTCCAGCACAAGGAGACCAAGTCAAGCATCCTGAAGCCTGAGATCGTCATGGGAAACCATAGAATTGCAGTATATACGTAGTATGACCTAGTAAGTGCTTTTGTGAACTTCTGTTAGTGATGTTTACATTCGGGTTACCATTCTATATGAATCTTCTGTTAGTGATGTTTACACGCCATCGTTTAGTTTAGGGATGTAAGTGGCTGTCTAGGCCCGTATGATATTGAATAGGACTTAAGCGGGCCGCCGCTTATATCCTTAGTTTAGTTGTCAGAAACAACACTGGGTAATGCAGCCTCTGTAGTTGCCGTGACAGTATACAGAAAACGAGTTCCCTTGATGCTGTCATCTCTTTTGCATCAGGCAATGAAGCCTGTAAGCTCAATGGGTCGAAAGCTCTCATGCAGATCTGTCACTTATATGAGAGAGACGTGCATAGTTGTAGCCAATATGGCGCAAACTGTAGGTGAAATTCAGAAACAACTCCATGATCTGGAATTGCTTGACTTCTTTATTTTCGTGGACAGCACGTAGCCATCACGGCGTTACAGGTATAAATATAGAACAAATTCCAGATCAGCTCGACTAGAAATTGCGGTACAGAATTGAAATGACGTCTCTTTTGGAATCAAGTCCTTGTCCTTTCATTCTTTACACGAAAGCTACTAGATTTCAGTGTGCCTAAAACTCCTCAAATTGTCAAGGTAACATTTGTGATCACCGCTAAAGAGTAGTAATACAAATATGATATACAGGTATACAACTATTTCGAACGTTATGAGGTCACCAAGATCGAGTCATATAAATACGAAGATAGTCAGATGGAGGGAGATACTCTTCGCATGAACAACGAACACAAAGATACTCTTCCCATCAGCATCTGGAGCGAAGCTTCCATTCGGTAATTTCTAGGAATTCCCACTACATGGGGTTTACAAGTTCCCGACATTTCTCTTTTTTGGTTGTGTGGTTTGTTACATATCTGGAGATCATCCTATAAAAGCTACAAAAAGAGGAAAACAGAAAAAGAGACACTATAAACAGAACTTACACAAGATTGTATACAAAATCAGAAAGAAGCCAGGAGCCAAAACATGACAAGAGCTGATGTAGCACTTAGTGACCAAGACAGAAAAGCAAGTGCCATGGCGAGTTCAAATCTGCCACAAGGGAGTTGGTAATACCTTCGGCACAAAGAAATGTCCCTTTCAAAAAGAACTATTACACCACCAGCTGAGCATGATGCAGCAAAAGAGAGAATTGCAGTAACCTGCATTGCATAGATTAATTTCATTAGTGTTGCTGGAAACACCAAATGTGGGAACGCAGTTAGGTGGATGCCATCCAAATGAACACAGGGTGTAGTCATACAATTTGATAAATAATTCATTAGAACAAGACTGTATGTCGTGCAGAGATCCGATTTTCTTCTATTCAATTTAGTATGACCATTCAACTGACACTAGGGTGCATTATATGGAAAATAGAGAGAACATGAATAACCTCAGCAATAAGTACAGCAAACCAACTCCCTAAAAGTATAATCCCTTAGATTTCAGTGTGCAACAATAAACTCTACTAAAAAGAGCAGTAATCAACTAGAGTTGCCCATCTTCTGTCGCTTAAAATGACACCCACATAATATGTGTGCTTTGCATGAACTAGAAGGTGATCATTAACATAGTAGAACTAGAAGTATAACAGTCTCTATTTCTGTACCATTGTAACAAAAGAAAATAAGCCTGGAATGATCATTTGATTTCGCTTTTAATATGCTCCGTCTCAGAGCTTGTCAAAAAACATCCTAGTCGTATACCGTATATTATGCTATCACATACAATGAAGTAGAGCACATTCCAAAAAAATCTGCATGACAAGAGTTTCAAAAGGACTTTTATCATTACCCAGTCTCCAACGACAAATAAGCTCACTAAAACAGCATTATTGAGATCCCTTTTGACTGCAAGGGCATATCCGTCAAGACATGCAAGTCCCAAGCTCCACAGTGCTTGTAGTCCCATTGACGCAATCAAGTAGCTGAAATTTGAAAGACACAATGAGTCACGACACAAAGGCATCCTGCAGTAGAAAGCCTACAAGCTAAAAGGAATGCTGTATTACATGCTACTAAATAGTACTAGCAAATAAGCCATGATTGCATTAAATTGTAACCGGATTTAGGAAATACAACGATGCAACACATGTCTCGCACAACTAACATGCAACATCATGTCAAACAAAGGGTGGATTTTTTGGATAGCATTCACCCGTGCAAGTGCCAAGTGGCACTAAAACCGCCATGCCAGTGTTGCTACAAGTTTTACTTGCAAATTTTCTGAGCCACATGCATAACTGGATAGTGTAATGATGAACTTCATATCTTCTTAGACTCTTTAAGTCTCTAGCCAACCATCTGAATGCTCTAGTTGCCAATGGAAGTCTGGCATTCCAGCAATTCTACACATAAATTAACAACACCCCATGTAAATTATCTCTCTCTCACTCCACTTTAAAAACGGCCAATCGTGAATAACTTGCTATATTTCACGAATTCATGACTAACTATTCAGGGCAAAAATGGTACTCCCCACTGTGCCGAAGCCCAAATGCTCCATCTACTACTAGCATTGCTCCAGCCACTGCGCAGATCAACTAGCTCCCCACCCAGCATCCACAAGAACAAATCCCCAAAGAAACATAACACGAGCTAGGCTACGAGGTTACCAGAAGGCGGTGTAGCCGGCGAAGCCGACCGCGGACGCCATGACGCCGATGGACGCGGCGGCGAAGACGGCCTGGCCCACCCGGAGCCACAGCCCGCCCCACGTCCCGGGCCTCCCCGCCAGCTCCCTCATCCTCCGCGGGGGCCCCCTCCTCTTCCGCCCCCACCAAACCACCTCCCACCGCCGCCGCCGACGCCGACGCCCGTCAGTGGCCGCCGCGATCGGCCATGCGCGCGCGCGGGTGGACTAGTACCGAATCCGATCGGGTCTGGTTAGGTTAGATGCGCGGTGCGGCGATGGGAATCGCAGTTTAGCTAGTAGTGGCTTTTAGGTGAGACTTGAGGAGGAAAGGGGAAAAGAGATGTGGGGGAATGAAGTATTGCATGGGCGCTGGCCGGCGCGGTGGCGCCACGGCGCCAGAGTTGGTGCGACGCTGACGCGCGAGGGCAGATCCGCGAAGAAAAGAGGGAGGTGGTTGCTTGCGCCGGTGGTTTATGATCGGAATCTGATGGTTGGGGTGAGCAATCCCTTGATCAGGTTTTTCTTGATGTCTGTGTATTACCTACCTTTGCGCGGAAAAGAAACGCCTAGCGTAATTGGGCAAAGATTTGTTCTTGTACTCTTTTCGCTGGCGGCCGATTAATGCACATAGTTGAAGATGTTCTTATATATATATGGAATGAACGGATTAGACCAAGAATTACATAGGCTTATAGATATATCAGATGCAAGTATGCAACCATTGATTTAGAGTCCGTACATGACATGTCATGGGTGAATTCTAGTTACAAGTTTGATTTTGGGTAGCTAAAATCTATTCGATGGGTTGGAGCAAATAAATCTCGGAGTCAAACTGTAAGGCCCCGTTTGATACAACATGAAAAATGTAGGATTCTCTTTCTTATAGGGATTGGCACACTAAAGCTCTTTGAAGCGTAGGAAAAGAGAGAGGAAAAGTGAAGGAATTTTTTTCTTTGCTACTAGTTTCACAGGAAAGTAGGAGTCCAATCCTGTGAAAAAAAAATCTATGTGCTTATTTGGAACAAAGCAATAGCTCCTAAAATTCCCATAAAAACCTCCTCTTTTCTGCATGTTTTGAAAGAAATCAAACATTTAGTCAAATCTAATGGAAATTTTCCTTCGATAAGTCCAGGTCAATCTCTCTCTCTCACCCTGATCTCTCTCTTCGAGTGATGCTTCCCTGCAAAAACATGTTTTAAATAGACTCTTTTCTAGTCATGTATTTTAAATCTCTATAGGATCTGTTACGCATACCACTTCAATTCATATGATGTTCAAGTTCATGCATTTTTCCCGTGACATGTTCCAAAGGGGACCTGAACCTGGTGTTGGTTTCTCCAACGCTGCAAGTGTAATTGCTTATGAGCTGATATCTCAGAAAATCGTATCTAAAACCTCTATATTGTGGCTTTCAATATAAAACCGGCCAACATGCTTGTTGTCTAAACTGTTCCTATGCCGTCGTTGCTTGCCTCGCCTCCGGCGCCGCTCAACCCCGCCGCGGTAACCTCAAAGTGGAGAAGGATCGGCACAAGACAGCTTTGATCGGGTGTAACCGTGTGAAAAATCACGAGACCGAGTGTTGTATATAGAAGCAGGACAAAGATCATTCCACTAGTAGAACATCAGATCAAGGAGCGTCATCATTAGTGGAATGGAGAAATACTGCATCAGTACTTTGGCGGCGCAAGGGATGTGCGAGTAATTCGTTGCAGCTGCCCTTTATTCGAAGGATCAATTGGACGGGCTTATAAGTCAAAACTGTCCGTACAATCTGGAACAGCATTTAGGCTGGGTCATCATCTCCTACGATGGACCTTGGAAGAGAATCCGGTAATCAAAAGTCAAAACTTCCAAGAGATCACACCATCTCAGGCGGTAAGGCCTAACGTTCGTACACCTGGGGAGCCCAAATGCTGGAACCGCAAATGCTACAGGCCCAGTGATCCAGATGCACCCTCTGCCGACCAGAGCTGACCCATGTGGCCACGTTCTCAAAAAGAAGAAGCAAATGTGGCCATGTCTCGCCAAATTGGTTCCGTGCCATCCACGCGATTTCTACCATGGAATCACGCGGCAGAGGCCTACTGGAGTAGGAGGTCATCTTCTATCTTTGAAAACGAGCTCTCGCGCGATGCTGTTTTGCTTTGACAGTGTCGTTGTTTCCACTTTTGATGGAGGAGGTGGAACCGACGCCGGAGGATTGATTGGGTTTAGGGGGTCCAGAAAATCGCCGGAGTAAAGGTTAGGTCAGGGTGTTCCGGAGTTCTCGTGTGCTCCCAGGCTTATATGGAGGGTCAGTGCTGGATAGCCCGGAGCCAGAAATTTAGAATGTCGGGAACCCAATATGCTACACAACTAAAGATGGGGGCCTTTCATGCTTTGTAATCGGTAGATCTCGAAATATTACAAGGAAAAGAAATATACAATGACCTATTCATGATGTGTATGGTGTACTTGCAGATCATCTGTTTTTGGATACACGGGTCTATCCGTAGGCAACGAGCACCCACAGACGATGGGCATGTGCGATGAACTGTTCCCGTTGCAGGTGTGACTGCGAGCACAAAAATCCTGTCGGGCGTGGGCGCCTGTCCCTGTCGCGACGGCTAAGAAGGAACCTCGTCATCTCGTCGACTCGTTGGGCACGTCTCAGGTAAGAGCTCTGGTCCCTCGTTTCCAAAAAAAAAGGTAAGAGCTCTGTCTGGCTGCTCGACCATGCGGTGTAGTAGCGTGGACAGTTCTCTCGAGTTCCACTCCATTGCTCTCCTGAATTCCACTCCAGTCCTCCCCTGAAATCTGCTTCTGTTTCGTTCGAAACCAGTTGAAACATGCAAACTCTTATTTGGAACATGAAACTTGCACTGATTTCTGTACGCCTGCTGCCTTCATGGAAACTCCTTTGTAATTTGAAACTTCGCAAAACGTATAAACTTGTACACTGGAGATCGAATCTGAAATCCGGCACTTGGCCCCTCCGTTGAACATGACACCTTTCCCTAGCAACTTGTTACACGGCAGTAGCCAATTGTAGCAATCAGAAGGGGAAGACAAAACAATGCACATTTGGCATCCATGGGCCTTCTTCTTTTCGGATTAGGCTTGTGCATAAGCCAGCTTAGACTTAACTATCCATAGAAGCTCCGGTGGAAGGAAACCTTGATAAGCTCTAATTCTCTTCTTTTTATTTCCTATGATGAACGGTGTAATGTCTGTAATACTCCTGAAATGTTTATGCTCTATTTAATAGTTATTATCATTCTTTTGAACCATTTTTAGCATGCAATTGATAACTAGCATTGTTTTAAATTGTCTTTTACCGCAACTGAGCAGGGAAATTAATGTATCTTCCCTTTTCTCTAAAATATCCATGCACAAATTAACTGCAATTGGACTAACCATTCAATAGCTCTCTCAAGTTTCAATAAATCTACACCAATTTTCCATACACATACACATATACATGTAAATTCCAAATCTTATATACATAATCAAAAGTACATGGGAATTCTTCGATTGACATGATCTGTAGAAAACATAATCCATATTCTCACATATACATTGCAATAAATCTGGAATACAATCATACAATCCATCTTCTATTATCAATCATACAAGCATACAAACCAAATACACATATACAATCATACAAGCATATGAACCAAATACACATATACAACCATACAAACTCTCAAATACACAAGCAAAAAAAAGTTTTACCTTGCACTACCGGGCTGCCGGTTGAGGATGGGCCGTCGGGCGGAGGTGGCGAACGGGCTGACGACCGGAGGTGGAGGAGCGTCGGGCTGGTGGAGTTGCTGCCTTGGGCCAACAGCTGCTGGAGCAGGGCGGGGCTGCTATTGGGGGCGGGCCCTTGTCTTGCATCAGCGAGGGACGACGAGGGTAGGGAGGGAGCTAAGCGGGGCCGACAGGGAGGGAGCTAGCAACAACGGGGGGTGCTGACGGCGGGACGGGGGTTCGCGGTAGGTCGCGGCGCGTCCGGGAGAGAGAAAGGACGAGGGTGGGGGCACTGGCGGCGGGGTCGGCCAGCGCTCTCTCTCGAGAGAGAGAGGACGAGGGGTCAGCGCTCTCAGGAGAGAGAGAGGAGTAGGGTAGGGAGCAGCGACGGGGGTGCTGGCGGCTGCGGGGACGCTGGCGGCAGGGTCGGGTGGGCCAACTCGGGAGAGAGAGTGGATGAGGGATTGGGGAGGTGGAGGGCACGCGGGATGAGGGATTGGAGGAGGTGGATGGCACATGGTGGTAGGGAAAGTAATTTTTTCACCAACTTTGAGGGTAAATTTGAAAAGAGGAGGGTGATAAGCTCGAGAAGCTGCTATTTCGTGGCTTCTCCTCAACCAATAGAATTTGAGAGAGCTTGTTCTCATCACAACCTCTCTCTTTTTTTTGGTTTCTAGCTTCTTGAAGCCATAAGCCAGCCAAGAAGAAGAAAAAAAAAGGTCTTTAGTGTTCCCTGTGAAGTGAGGAAGTGCCTATATGATGCTCACGAGTGGGTTGCTTCTGCCTATAGCACACAGATATCACCTTGTGCACTCTTAGTTCTTGAAAAACTGACTGTGTATATTCAAATTTCTGCTTAAATAAGACTCTAGTTTTAAAAATTAATCTGCTATTAAAAACTACTAGTCAACATCTATGTGTTGCTATATATGACTTCCTCTGCTAGTCTTTCTGTTTATATATATGGTTTCCTCTGTCAAAAACTATGTGCAGATGTGCTTTCGCTATTCAGGTTGACTTGACCTATCTTTGAAAAAGATGACATAGACCTGGTGTGTGTGCTAGTTTCTTGGCGTGGTTTTGCCATGCTTGTCCTTCTCTGCAACAATTGAGCTACTTGTATATGGTGTACAAACCCCAAGAGTTGATGTATTGATGACGGGACATGCTTAGCTATTTGCATTAGGAAATCTCAAACTTTATGGCTCTGAAATGGATTGTCATCTGTACAAGTTAAAAGTTTCTTGGGTTTAGGCCTTCAGGCGTCCAGCCAATAGAGCTGGCTGCCTGGCTAAGGGGGTGTTGGTTGGGCTTTTCAGTAGCTTTTCACTAGAAAAAGCTGCAGCCCAATCAAACGGTCAGCTTTTCAGCAGCTTCTGCTAACGGTAACTGTGGGTTTTGCAGTGCGAATTCAGCTGTTTGGAAAAGCTGCCTTTTGCCAGCTTTTTATAATGTGCTAATGCTTCTGTACTTATATTCCAAAATACTGTAGATTGTTTAGATAAACTAAAAGCCACATGTTCACTTTCCCACAGCTACAACAGCTTTTCCAGACAGCCAGCCAACAGCAGCTTTGTCAACGGCCACAGCCCAACCAAACAGGCCCTAAGTTCTTCCGAAGGTGGTGCCTCATGGTTCTCCTCTGGGGCACAGTTAGGTGTTGACTCCATCCAGCTCATGGGACCCACCGAGCTCAACTGCTCCATGCCATGGCCTCCAGCCGTTGACCTTCAGAGTGTCTTCCTCACACATTTCGTGAGTCCAAGTTCACTCTGCTTGAGTCCTGACTCCATCATCATCCACAAGAAAGGCCTTTGATTTGTTTCTATAGCACCGGAGGCATCTTCATCTATATACGGACTTCGTCTGCTTAGTTTCTTGCCCAACTCCAATCAAGTTCATTGTGTTCTTCGGAGAGCATAGATGGCTCAGTCCTTCGTCCTGAACACCGGTGTGACGATCCCCTCAGTTGGCCTCGGCACATGGCAAATTTCACCTGGTGTTGTTGAAGAAGCCATCCGTGCTGCTGTCAAGGTCTTGTTATTCCCCCTGATATCCTGTTCTGTTCTGGTTGTTTGTTTGTAGTTGTGCGTTCCGTTTCTTCTGTAATTGTGCATTCTTTTAGGGAATTCTGTAATTGTGCATTTGTTTGCATATTAACAATCCAGAATTGCTAAATTGCAGTTCTGTGTTGATTCAGCTAGTTTCGTTCAAAAGAATTTGTTGATTCAGTTACCTAGTTAGCCCATAAAATTTAGTTGCATCGACTGATTTATGTTGATTTTTGTTGCATGCGAATGAGTGACATTATAGTGAATTGAAAGTTTTAAGTTTGAGGAACTTATTCCCCTGTGCCTTGTTCTGTTTGGATATAAATGTTTTTTGCTTGCAATTATGCAGGCTAGCTATCGCCATATTGACTGTTCACCGCAATATGGTAATCAGAAAGAGGTAACTACTTTCAAGTCTCTTTGCATCAGAGGTTGCCCCTCAAACATGCATCAGATTTCTTGCAATTAGTTGTTGATTTCCTTTGCAGGTGGTTTAGCTCTGAAGAAACTATTTGAGGAGGGCATAGTTAAGCGTGAAGATTTGTTCATCACCTCTAAGCTATGGTGATTTGACAACCTCTTATCTTCCCAGTTGCAGAAATGTTTTTTTAATCCATTGATGTCCATTGATCATCACAAAATATTCCAAAAAATTTAGGTGTACTCATCATGCTCCAGAGGATGTGCCAGAGGCGATTGAATCCACGCTACAGGATCTGGAGCTTGACTACTTAGATCTGTACCTAGTAATTCCCAGACCTATCTATCCCAGCTTAATATTGCCTGCTTCTACTACTTACCTAGTAATCTCCCATACAAAACAATTTCTTACTCCACAGCTCCGTGGTTCAGTTCGTGCCAAGAAAGGAGCCAGGTTGAGCGTGGAAAACTAACTCAAGCCTGATATCCCTGCCACATGGAAAGCAATGGAGAAGCTGTACGATTCATCCAAAGCTCGCGCCATCGGCGTGAGCAATTTCTCCAGCAAGAAGCTGGAGGATCTGCTCGCCGTCGCGCGCGTGCCTCCAGCGGTCAACCAGGTAGAGTGCCATCCGGTCTGGCAGCAACACAAGCTCCGTAATCTCTGCAAGTCGAAGGGCATTCATCTCTCTGTACGTTCACTAGTTTCTTTCGATTATCTGTTCACCGATCGCAATGGCAATCGTTTCCTCCGTTCTGAATCAGTTGCTGTTAATTATCTTGCAGGCGTATGCACCGTTGGGTTCGCCTGGATCGCCAGGGAACGACGGACCAAACGTCCTTGCTCACCCTGTCGTCGTCTCCGTTGCCGAGAAGTTGCGGAAAACTCCTGCTCAGGTCGCTCTTCGCTGGGGTGTTCAGATGGGGCAGAGTTGCCAGTTGAAACCTAACACTTAATGTTTGTTTTTGGTGTTGTGAATCTGAGATGTGTGTCATTTTTGTTATGCGGAATGCAGGTTAGGCTTTTCAAGTACGAGTTTGTAACTCATCCGACGAGCTTCTACAAGTCTCTGGAGGATTTCTGGGACCGTGAAATCTGAATGAAGCGGCCAGTATCTTTCTCCGGTTCCGGTGCTCATTTTCCGGCCATCGCATCCGAACGGACAGTTCACTCATGTTGCCGTGCTGCCTCCATTGATGAATGTTATTTAGGATAAGAAAAAAGCAAATGTACATGTATATGTGGGTATATGAGTTAAGAATTTAGTTCAATTCTCATATTTGTGCATCTCAAAAAATTATCTAAAAATTCATATATGTTCATCATGTTATAATGTACACACCCATAAAATTTCATGCAAAAATATAATCAAGAGTGCCCTACACAAAGAAGACAAAAAAAAATCAATTTTTTGATTTTTTTTTGTCTTCTTTGTGTAGGGCACTCTTGATTATATTTTTGCATGAAATTTTGTGGGTATGCATGTTATAACATGATGAATATCTATGAATTTTTTGAGAATTTTTTGAGATACACAGGTATTAAAAATTGACCTAAATCATTAACTCATGTACCCACATATACATGTACAAAATCCACTCTCTTAAGATAAAACACTTTATGATATGTCTGTCTGCTTTTTTTTCTGCAACAATCTTCACTCATGTTAATAAACGCTTTGAGATAAAAACACCTCGTGGCGTTGGCAGCAGAGGTAAAAGTATAATCAGAGTGAATACAATCAAATATCATTCATACTATATTTATTTTCAAATACGGCATCAGAGTGAATAGTGGCGGATACGAATACAAACAAGGATAATATCGGTTACGAATACGATACGAATACCAATTGAATTCGGTATGGTGATGAATATTATATTGAATATTACGTCAAAAATAAAATCTATACAATATACATGTTCTCACATAGAACAGTCAACCATACATGTCTAAATACATTAATATATAACATTTTAATAAGAAAACTCAACTGACAATGAGATCTAAGGATTTAATCGGTTATCTCATTAGATATTATCCAAATTAATTACACCCTCAGAAAAGTGTTTAAACGAGGTATGTATTTTTAAGGAGCTTCAGTATTTAGTTTAAATTTAAACTAAATACCGAAACCCCTCTTCCAAACACCCCTAAGGCACGGTGCACAGGGCAGAGAACCAGAAACCCCGAAAAAACCCTCGAACCTTGCAGCAATGGCCATCGCCTCCACCCTACGCCGCGCTCCCAGGGCGGCGGCCGTGCGCGGCCTCCTCGCCACCTGGGCCGGCCTACCCGGCGGCCGCGTTCGTCCTCCCCACCATCATCTCCATCACCGTCGCGCGGCTTCCTCCTCTCCGTTCTCTTCCCTCTCCGCTCCGCAGCCGACCGCCGCCTTCGACGCCCACCTCCTCCGGATCATAAACTTCGAGATCTCCTACGCCCAGCAAGACTGCAAGAACCGCGACTGGGTAATAACCCACCTCTTATTATTTCATTTTATTTCGCAATTGATGATTATGTATTTGTCAGATAGGAATAGGGCCTTGTTATTTTCTTCTCCATTAGTGGATGATTTGGGGATAGTGGAAGATATCATCTTTTTTATCTGAAGATGTAATGTGTGATGATGTTCTGCCAGGCAAAGGAATTAGGGGAAGGCTTCCCTTTTGAGATCCAAGACAAGGAGGGTACCAACAGGATAACACTCACAAGGAGATATCAGCACGAGCAAATTGAAGTGGAAGTGCTCTTGCCAAGCCCTGTTAATGGAGTTGTGCAAAATGGTGAGCAAGAGGACCAAGCTCAAGATGGCAAAAACCGGAGCCACACCGGTAGTGGTGTCCCAAATCAGTACTGTATCCCACTGATGGTGAGAATTTGCAAAGGGTTAGCTTCGTGCTTGGAAATTTGCTGTAGCTCTTACCCTGCGGAACTCATCATTGAGAGTTTGGAATTTGGAGCGAGTGATGAATCTGGTGGTTCGTTTAGTGGCCGAACCATGTTCAGGTTAGTATTAGACACTTCTTTAGTTGATAGTATGATGGTTTATGTCCGTTGTAGGCGTTCTTATCATGGATTTACATCCCTTTGCAGTGACATTCCTGAGGGGCTTCAGAAGGCTTTGCATCCCTACTTGTCAAGCAGGGGCATCTCGACAGATTTTACCGACTTCTTACATGCGTACATGATAAACAAAGAGTGCCACGAGTACTTGTCCTGGTTGAGAAAACTGAAGGGTCTGATTAAAAGTTGAATATAGTGGAAGTAGAAAGGGAAAGTCACAAGCTGAGCACGGTGTGCACCAATTATGTTTGACCATTTTTAAAAGCACATGCATATTTTGAAAAAAAAATATGAAAAGAGTCATACATATATATTGTGGAATGAAGTATACATAAGTAAATTTAGGTGAAAAAATATGCCCATGTATGACATATGGAAAATAGTGTGTGTCTTTTTCCATACATTATTATTCATGTTTGACCAATATATTTTTTTCACAGGTTATAAATGGGCATATTTTTCACTAAAATTTACCTGTATATACCTCATTTCATAATAAATGTATGAATTTTTTTAAGAATTTTTAAAAATTTTAGTGTGTGACTTTTAAATTTCTTAAAATAATGGATACTTGTGTTTCTATATGCACAAAATTCTCACTCAAGTAAAGGTTCTTCCTTTAATTTACGAAGTTTGGACAAAGTTCTTTTGCTTGGGTTTTTAGAGTTTCCTCGGTCGCATTGTGTAACCGGAGCTATGAGTCTTGTGACACAAGAAGGCAAATGCTGCTACAAAAGCTGTAGTTTTTCTTCCTCACATGTAACAGCTGATGTGATCTGCTCCTGTGCGCTGTGGCTACGAGTTAATTTAGTTAGCAAGATCATGTGAATTGACTACTGCAACATTTCTTCATTGAATATTTCCCGCTTTTACAGTTTACTGATGCTATATTTGTTCCTGGTAAAAAAAAGTTTGCCGCTCTGGGATTGGACCGGGATGTTTTAGGGCACTCTTATTCTAAAGACGCAAGAATAAAAAACGTATAATTATAATGTCACCACTTGGATTGTAGTACTCTTTGATTCGCAGGATACTCGACATATAAATTGCATCTCATGATATACTGTATCTTACAAGAATAAGTCCTAGATGTTGTTTAGTTACACCACAGGAAAAACACAAGAATTTTCTTTAGGAGTTTGGTGTATGTGATAGTTGTCACAGAAATAAAGGAAATTTTCCATTGGACTCAATAGATGAAAAATTAGAATTACATATAAAGTAGTCCATAGAAGATTTATATGAATTTCAATCCTATAAAACAAACAATCTCTATAGGAAAATTTGCCAAGGAATAAAATCCTCCAAATTTTTTGTGAAATTCTTTTGAATTAAAGAGGCCCCTACAAAATTAGATCCGCATCAAATGTTGTTTAATTACACCATAGGAAAAATAAATGATTATTTCCAAGAGATTTAAGCCAATGAAAAATTTCCTATAAAATATAATGCTTAGAAAAAAAAATGTGACACAATCATACAGATCAAACAACCCACATAGAAAAAATTCATAAGGATTTCAATCCTCCAAAGTCCCTATAAAAATCTTTGGAATAAAAAGAGACCTTAGGATTGAAAGGATTTCAGTCCAGAATCATGTCTTTCGTGGGCAGCCCGCAGGACAACATCCAAGCTCATGAGTTCCGGTTTTTGAGCTTGAGCTCAGGAAATATTAAAGGTTCGTAGTTGTTCATGAAAAACAATCTGGTGGATGGAAACCATACGAGATGTACAGGTACACAAACACCACACTTTACTTCGATTAGCTGTACTGGATAGAAACATGAGAAAATCCTACTTGCTAGCAATGGATTGTACAAACCAAAAAATGTGCCCATTCTTACTCATCACCACGAGCAGAGGCTCGCCAAATATCTGTCATGAAATGGTTATTGTACAGGAAAGTGGTAGAAAGTTCACCGAGTGCAAATTTAGATGGCAAACTCAGTAACTTCGACTTGAACATACTGTAAAATTCTGTTAACTACACGAGTCAAAAATTAAAAATCAGACACTTAAAATTGGACAACATCCAAAGTCTAACAAACTAGGGTCAATATGTATGTAGAGTAAAACTAGTCCGCTGCCTGGTCCTCAAAAAGATGAATGGCAGAACATAACGGTGGAACAAAGAACACATCCAGCCCACCTGCCAAAAGCAAAATGAAGTGTATTAAAACAGATTGTCCTACTTAAATAATGAACTACTATGTTATTATAGAGTACACAATAACATTTCATGAAGGTATGGACTGTTGAGAAGGGTGTAATGCAATATTGAAGGAGAATTGAGGGATATGCATTATGCAGTTATACACTAAAAGAGAGGCAGACCTGAGCAACACCAAAAAGATCTCAGGCAAAGAAGAAAACTTTGATGAACAGTGCCAGAGCAAACTGCAGCACTGCTGCACTAGCAATCAAAACCATCATATCAGCTCCTTCAGTGCATTCCTTCAAGTTTAAAGCTATGAACCAAGATGATGCACCACCGGCAGCAGCTATGATGACCCAGCGAAGAAATTCCACAGGAATAAGCAGCAGTACCTGAAGCAAAGAAAAATAGCAGAGCAATATATATTAGACATATAAAAAAAACAGCCTCAGCATGAAAAAACAGAAGTGTAAGTCAAAATGCTGACAAGTCAACAACCATAACAACATCGTGGAATCTTTACTTTGATAGTCAATCCTCAGACTACGTACTCACTACATTATATATAGTTGCATCAGAGAGAGTGAAAATTCCTAAGAAAGTAAAATAAAATGTACATATGCAATGTGTTCCATGTTCTTGATAGTGACAGCATAAGGATATAAATGAATGCTGGGATAGAACTAGTATACTTACAGATGCTGGTATGAAGATGAACAGAGAATAGCCCCACATACACCAAAACCGAACAAGGCTTGGGCGTGATCCAAAATACTGAAACAGGAAAAAGAATGCAGCAGGTACCACGATAGCATAACCGTACATGACCGATGCCGCCCAATTGAAATAGCCAACATCAAAGTTCCATATGTTCAGATCAGTTTTCCTTTGCATCAGATAAGTGGCAAAGTTTCCGAATGCAGCTAGCATGAATATCAGTGTAGTGGTGATCCATAAGGGTCCATACCTGCGGAATTTAAAATGATTTGTCACAGATCGAAAAGTAGGGATCAAACTAATTGGAGTACAATTCTTATTTTTTGTAGAAAAAATTAAAGAGACTGGGGGGAGAGACGTCCTCTCGACTTTTTAATTAAGTGGGTGAGTCCTCGAACCCGGGTGGGTGGGTTCACAACCATGTGTGCCCACCATTGTAGAAAACAAAATTCAGTTAGACAATAATCCAGTAAGAAACTCAAGTACAAAATTGGGTCAAAGTTCCTTAAAAATTTGATTTGCCCTGTTCCATTAATAATCATGTTGCTAGCATAACAAACCCCATCTGTTACAACTTACAACATATAACTTAGTTCTGTTACACCATATTTGATATGTCTCTAGACCTTTTGTTTAAACTATCACACTTCCCTTATTAAAATGCCCATCTCATGTTAGTATTACTTCGCTACACAATTCTGGCATGTTCCAACTTCCAACAGCACTCTTAATACTACTGCAGCATGTGCATGTGCTACAACTTACAATATCACTTGGCATGTTAACAACCCACAGTATAATGTAGCCAACTCTTATACATTTCCCTTGATTTAACTGTATACTGAACTGTTTCCTGAAATCATTTACTAGAAATAATAACAATACCATCATACGGTACTTAAGACTCCCTTTTTTTGAAACATGGAGGCAGATGGCAGATTGGCGATAGCCTAATAGTAAAAACTTACATGTCAGGATTAGCATCAATCTTCCTGAAAAATCCATCCATTGGATAAACTGAACTGATGAGCCTGTCAACAACGACATCAGTATCAACATTGAAATATGGAGCATAAGATGCAACATTGAAATATCCTTTCCAGTTTGTCTGTGTTTCTACATCTCCATCTGCAAAAAAAAACAAAAAAGAGAGTAAAGAAGGAGACTTCAAATGGAACACACATGCAAAAGAAACATCAGTAACATGCCGTTCAAGATGCACGCACTATTATCATTTTGCTCATTAATAAAAAATGTTGCCAGGGACAAAAGTTCAAAGTAACAAAGAACAGCAGAGCATGCAGATGTTTGCTTTGAATTGGAGATGGCTAAAGATCTAAAAATGTTTCTGTAGATCTAAAAATGTTGTGTGGTAGGCAAACAGTAGCGTTCATAAAATACAAAAGTTGCTCTTAGCTCTCAACTCATGAACAAACCTTTAATGAACATTAGTGTTTTTGCACATGCACCTTTAACAAAGTATTACCAGGCTGATACAGTAAAATCACATTGGGGATGAAAATTATGCAGAAGTTACGTATTTCATTCAAGATTTCTCACATAAGAGACAGCACCTCTACTCAGCTAAGCACATTAAAATGTTTCTTCCTAAATGCTCCTGACCCATTTCAAACCCAAAATCTTAAACCTTACACTTGGCTTTGGCATTGAAATATAATCACATAAGCAAGTAAGATATCCAGAGCACGACCCACTGACACCAAAACATATCCACGCCCACAGACCTGACACCTTTTGCATCCAGAGCTGTATCCATTCAGATATAAACAAACTGAACGCGCTGACGGTTAACAGGCCGATTTGTTACCTGCAGGGGTCCCTGGAGGCTGGTACCCTCCTCCGTTAGCACCGGGAGCAGGCGGAAACTGCTGCAAGCGCGAGGTGGCAGCTGCATTTCCAACTGAAACGTAATTAATGACTATCACAATAATTTCAACCCAGCAGCAGGAGCACTAAGACACATGCACACAGACGCACAGACGCACGAGCGCACACAGCGGGGAACTACTACCTTCGGCAAGGCCACCGGGCTTCCTCTCTTCGGGAGTCACAGCCTACGGGAACCATCAAACCAATCGATTACCCCCAAATCAACGCCAACGGCAACGAGATACGGGAAGCGACAAGGGAAAGGGAGGGATCGGTACGGGGACGGAGCGAGGAGGTGACTGGTGGGGAGGTTGGCGTAGCCCTCGTCCATGGCCGCTTCCGCGTGGTGGTGGTGGGCGTCGTCGCCTGTGGTCAGCAGCTGCGCATGGCCGCGCCGCGCCGCGTCGCGTCGCCGGAGTCGGGATTGGATCGAGGATTTTTGGTTGGAACGGGGAAGGGAAAGTGGGAAAACTCTGCCGTGGGGAAGTCGTTGCCGTACGTACGTCCTCGGCTTTGCTTCGGAAGGAAGGAGGTGACGATGCTGGTGCAGTGGCACATATGGAAAGCCCGTTAAGGAAGCTATTGGCCCATTTGATATCTCCGATCAAATGTATGTATAAGTGCATGCGTGTGCTGTACGAGTTGTGTTAGGGGCTTTTTTTGTAAAAAAGGATAACAAGCCTCTCAAAAAGAAAATAAATAAATACTACTAACATAGAACTTCAACCCCTCTAAAATACATTTTACTTCTGATCTATGATCCGTTGAATTTTTTTGTTACTCTTATCATTGAAATCTTTTTATTCATACAATAAGAGTAAATTCTAAATACTATAAATTTTTAACATGTTATTAGAGACATTAAAACGGAATAGCGTCCGGCCCCTCTCAGGGCATCAGGTGCAGTATTATGTGCATTCTTGAATGGATGACTGTGATCAACCGCGTTGCTCCTGCGTGGGCCACTCGTGCTCTAGATGTCCCTAGTGGCCGCTACTCTGCGGGAAAAATACGGTGATTCTCCTTCGTTTGGGCAAAGTGTGAAACATAGCTCTCTCTAAGTGATGGCGAGGGGACGGCCACGGCACATGGCACGTCAATGATAGTGTGCGCCCGACCGGTCCACGCATCGGCGCTCGTGGAGGGTAATCTCCTCTCCTCCCACCGAAACAATTTGCTGTAAAACACACCTGAGAGTACTTCGATCATAGAAGTACCCGTATTTATGATTTCGAAACTATAACTGTATTACTATGACTTATCTTGCAATCAATTGTGTCATATTCGGGATTTCTTCATATTTTTTGTTATTTTAGCTGAAACAGCCTTTTTTTGTTGGATGCAATGCAATATCTAGCAAACCACTAACCAGCATTGCAATTGTCTCAGTTTTGACTCATTTTCCTCGCTTGTCTATACAAAGCCACAAATCAACCTTCAGCTGTAGAGGAAAAGGTCACTTTAATTGTCATATGCTTGAGGTAGCATCGAGGTAAGTTGATTACTTGCCTTATGAAAGGTTGTAACTGGAGGTTCTTAAAGTAATTTTATGCACACAAAAATTTCAACTGAAATTTGTAAATGTGCCTTTCCATTGCAGAAAACAAATTTAACCAAGCATATGAAGGCATGCCATGACTAATTCAGACCTTTTTGCATGTCGATTTGCGTCGTATGGAAAGGTGTTCCCCTACAAGCATGTCTAGGGACAGCCACAAAGAATCCAGTGCTGACATATACATTGAAGTGAGTTTTGCTACCCGATCTGTAGGTTTTACAAATTATAGGCGTCATTTGGCCTGAACGTTTAAAGTGACAAGTTATCTCTGTCCCGCACTGCACAATCAGATTGGCGAGTTCTATATGGCATCATTTCGCTTGCGGACTTGAATATGCCCATTTTTAGACACGCATGTGTTCCCTCCTGAACCTCACCTGTTGTCATAGGAAAGATTTCTTCTCGGAAGCTGACGAGTTTTACAACTTGTATCCGATCTTCTACAAGTCATAAATATTGAATCAGGTATGACCTCTCCTAAGTTGTGTTATATCACAATGAAAAGATAATACTCTTTCTTTCCTTTATGGTGCTCAATAAGTTTGCACGACATATTTTGCATCCGTTAGCATGGCTTCGTCGTGGGTTTTGTTTCCTCACTAATTGCTTTCATTTTCCTCTTTATTCCAATAACAGTTTGAGGAATCTGGTAACCGATCCGTGGTTCCTGTAGCCAAATAGAAATGGTGAAAGGTGTGTGACCGTATTTAAGAAAAAAATTGATTACTAACATATTAGATATGATTTCTTGGTGCCGATTTGTTAAAATTGCAAATGTAGTTTCTTCAATTGGTTGGCTTTGTGCAGGTAGGATGATCAGAGGAGAGAATCCATCAAGAAGCTAACAGCATGCAAAATGATTCTCTAGCAGGCGATGGGTGCAGAGAATTCCCTAGACACGGAGTTCAGTAATGAATTATGTTACTCTGATACTCTTGACGACTCCTGTGTTTCTTGTATTGTGCGAGAGGAAAAATGAGTCACTTTTAGCATATGTGTAATTTTTGCCCATTAATTTAGCATCTGGTGTTGCCAGTTATTTACTATACTTAATTGGTTAGGATGCATTGTAGCCCGTGGGCCGCACGTACCCTCCATAGTTTTGTTGCAGGTATCAATGATTCCCCAATCCGTCTCAGTTTTTTCTGCACCATTATACTTCCGTCACATCAATTAACATTTGCGGTTGGATCTTTTATACTCCCTTTATATCACAAAATATGATATTTTTGACATAACTTCAATTAAACTTTTAAAACTATGACTAGCAATATCATTTTAAATATTTAGATTGGGTAATTAAAAATTATATGTATAAACTTGTCTCAAAAAGTATTTTTTATAATATTATAACTTTATTAGATTTCATGCATATATTACAATAGAAATTAGTAGTCAAAGTTATATTTTAAAAACAATATCAATATCCGAACATCACAGTTTTGTGATATAGAAAGAGTATCTTTGTTCGGTAAAGAGATTACTACAGTTTCTTATGCCTTAAAATGCTAAATATTCTTTGCTTTGGTCATAAAGAAACAGAGTGGTATTTTCATAGACAACAAACAAATAGCTTGAAACCATATACAATGCATAAAAGCTTCTCCAATTATCTAATATTGAGACGGACGTGACAACGCAGTCTACGTTCTAATAGTATATATGCCACCACTGCGATGTACTCATGCGATCGGCTTTGGTTAGGCACCAAATTAACATGAAAAATCCTCAAATAATTCTAGATGTACTTACCGATTTTCTTTACCTATGTATAAAGTTTGAAGTTCAAACTTTTTGTATGTTAATAATAACAGAGATGAGAAATTATTGAGGAATGATAAATAAAAAGGAAAAATAAAATACTATTAGTCACAGGAAGCTTATCATTTTTTGGTTTCGTCAAATACATCTCGAATTAAATTTTCATTTTAAAGGGTTAACGCTCTACAATTTTATATACATCATCATCAATTATTTTCTGAATTTTCATATTGGTTGTCGCCCAAGCCTGAAGTTGACCACAGGTTGGTTGCATGAGTGTACCACAAAACATGATATCATAGTATATGCTATCTTGTTTTCCAAACATCTAAGTTGTAACAGGCTGAAACATGTTTGCATAGCATAATTGGACACTATAATTCCATGTCTCCCCCTTCTTTGTTCCATGTATCCTTATTGTGTCTGTAAAATGATATATGACATGACATAAAAAGGCATGGTATGCACATGTATAACACATTTCATCAACTTTTAAATCCGATGTTGGAACGTGCCGCCAGATGTATCGCCAACTATCTGCTAATTGATATGCCGTAGCCAGTTCATACTGACCTACTACTTAGAACTTTGAATCCAATGTTTGACTAGTGGTCTATGTAAACCATGTTGCGAAAGAGGATGTTGCCGTGTTCTAAATAATAAGGGTCTCTCTGATTCGAATAACTAAAAATGCCGGTAACAAAAAATTGTAGGATTGTAATGTCATGTCCCTTTAAATCTTACATGGTTGAATTTGCACCAAATATTGTTTGGTTGCACTATATTAAAAAAAAATCTTCCAAGAGATTTGAGCTAATGCAAATTTTTCTACGAAATGTAGTGCAATGATTTAAAAAAAACTATGTGATATAATCTTACAAATAAGACGATCTAGATAAAAAGAATTCCTAAAGATTTCAATACTTTAAAATTCTTATGTAAATCCTTTGAAAGGTCCTAGAAAAATGCATGTGAAAGGAAGTACTAAAGGTTCAAAACTACGATACAATCTCCCAAACAGGACAATATATTTTCCATCCAAGAATAAGCTAGAACAGCATAACAACAGCAGACTGACTTAATTGGACGAACAAACTGTCAATTTAGACATAGTTAAATTAAATTTAAGTGTTAAGCAGTAAAGACACCAACGGTACCTCGACAGATGCGCCGAACACCAAACGCGACCCCACCGTATCCCACCTCGCCCTCTCACTGCTCTCGCTTTCGCCCGCATCCGCACCCCTGCCCTCGCCTCGCGATGCCGTCGCCCGCCACGGCCGCGGCAGCCGCGGCCGCGGGAGCGCCTTTCCATCGCCGCCGATGCGCACCGCACCGCCTCGCCCCATTCTCCTGTTCTCTCCCCTCCCCCGCGCTCGTCAATTCCGCGCGCCTCGCCGCCCCCGCCCCGCTGCTCGTCCACAGTCCCCGGCAGTCTCTGGCGGTGGCGAGGGCGGCGAGCCCCGACGCCGCCACTGGCGCGCGGTCACCCGCCTCCGGCAGCCAGATGCTGGTGCGGATCTGGTTCCTCTCGATGACGCTGTCTCTGCGTGGCTTTGGTTTATTCGTTTGCACGTGCACGCTTATGTGGTCTCATGTGGTGTGGTGCGTTTGTTTCGCAGGTGTTCGTGCCGCCGCACCCGCTGATAAAGCACTGGGTCTCTGTCCTGCGCAACGAGCAGACGCCCTGCGCCATCTTCAGTGAGTATGCTTCTGAATAGTTACGAGTTGGGTAGTAGTTGGACCCAGCCAGTTGGTGGAAATTTGTTTAGCCGTGGGTTGGAGGGTTGCTGCTTTTGAATTCATAGATATGATAATTGCTGGAGATTTGTTGCTGAAGCAAATTTATTTAGCCGTGGGTTGGAGGGTTGCTACTGTTGAATTCATAGATATATAGATAATAGTTTACACTTTCTAAAAAAATAGTTTACACTTTACACGTCTATAATTTGAGCTAGTTATTGTGATAAAACAAGAGGTAAGATTTGACTGAGCAATTTGTTGTTGTAGGGAGTGCAATGGCAGAGCTTGGCCGGCTGCTCATATACGAAGCCTGTAGAGATTGGCTGGTGAGTGGAAATCTTGCATGGCTGAGCGTTATCCAAAAGGCATCTTACATTTGTAAAGCATGGAAGTTGAAAATTAGTCTGTGAGTGAAATCAGTGTCAGACAAACTTTTGAAATGGTATGGATATTGTTGATGTTTACCTGGTTGAATGGTAAACGCCAGCAATATGTGAAATTCTAAATCACAACTTGTCATTAACATTTCCACCGCCACTTATTTTGCCACCTTCTTTTTGCACGTGTTCTGAATACTTCATTGTAGAGAAAATGATGCCATGCTAAACTGATTTAAACCCTTGCAGCCTACAATCACAGGAGAGATACAAACGCCTGTAGCTGTTTCAAGTGTTGAATTTATTGATCCAAGGGAGCCTGTTATCGTAAGTCTATTTCTTCAAAGAAATACTGTATTTTGTGTTAACATTGCCTATGAATATATTTAGTCTTTCCATTAGCGCTTCTAACAGGTTGTTCCAATACTGAGAGCTGGTCTTGCTCTAGCTGAAAATGCTTCGTCAGTTCTGCCAGCCACCAAGACTTATCACCTTGGTAAGTTGCTTGGACAATGGTTAGTGAATCAGAGTGAGATGCTCTTCTTGAAAAGTCAATTAGCTTATGTTCGCATAATGCTTACATAGACTGCTTGGCCCAGATTCCAGCAATCTAAGCCGGTTTGTGTTGTTTCCCTAAATACCAATGCTGGATATTCTGGATCTGATGCGTGCATGGTTGGCATCAGAAGCATAAAGTTCAAATAATGCAGAATACTATCTATATATCCTCTACTTCATCACCAAGTCACATTATTATTCTGCTTCTCTTTGAAAATACGAAATTAATTTCTGCATATGGCAATTAGAATACTGAAGCTAATCGAGGTTATTTGTCAATTATACCCAAAGTAAAATGCACCTTGAGAACTATGCACAATTATTCTTATCTTTCCGTTTTATTGAACATGAAGGCTTACGTAGGGATGAAGAAACACTTCAGCCTTCAATATATCTGAACAAGTACGTGCTAAGTTCCTTCTCTTCTTGCAAACTCTATTTTAAGCTCTTACATACTGCTTCGTAATTAGGTGATAGGCAGACCCATGTTTAGTTCAGAGAAGTTCTTATGCTTGACACTAGACTCTTGAGTCCCTATTGGGCTACTTCAGTAAACATTTTAGCCTGCAACTGCAAATACAATTCTGTAATTGACTGTGCAAGTAAATTCATCTTTGTGGTACGTTGTTGGGCATGCCAAATATTGCCAAGAAAGGTTCCATTGTTATTTAGCTTTATGGTAAACTTGTGAAAGCAAAGACACCTAGGGATACAAGGTGGACTGACCCATGACCCATTTTGTTTAATTGATGGTTCACTTCTACTTAATTGGTACTTCACTTTGTGCGCATAGCTCTCCTTTTAGTGATGAAGCAAAATAACTATATGGGTCGTTGGGTCGTTGGGTCGTCCCAGCCTGCCCATACTTGGGACCCTAATAATACCTACTAGTAGTTCTTTGCAACAGCAAGTAGCATTTCAATAAATAAGATCTTTTCTCTGAGAAAGGATTTTTGGCTCCCGAGCACCATTCCACCCTCTTTTAATTTTATTCTTGAAAAGTGTGTTCTAAATTTTTTAAAAGCGAAAAATTTCCATGTAAGCATGTGGGTATACAATATGAACTTGCAAAATTTGTGGGAAAATATTTTCACTTGTGGTCTGCAGAAAAAGAAACGAGTATGAAGGTCTACCGTAACAACTAGTTGTGAACTTTATTTCACAGCTCATAGATTGCATATTTGTTCACGAAAATTTGTGCATGTACATGATATTGCATCATGTACATGATATTGCATCATGTACATGTGAATTTTTTTCAAATGGCAATTTTTTTCTTTTTCTACCAAGAGTGAATTTCTGCCTTTTTCTTTCCTATTAAGCTGTTCTGCTATTTATTTGATCAGTGCGAAGGAATTTAAATACCTAAACCAATTGGAGTAGTCTCATAATCTTCCTTTCTTTTCTCTCTTATTTAATGTAGCTTGCCAGACAAGATTGCTGAGGGGGCTCGTGTGCTAGTTGTTGATCCAATGTTGGCCACTGGTAACCGTCTGCTCTACCTAAACAATATATGTTGTGCCTAATGTTCTTCACTTGCAAGCCTCTTATATAAAAAGGAAATAGTTTATCTGAACATACCACGCAAATTCAAAACCAACTGATAAAATGCATTTCTAGTCCTCCATTAGATACAGGTTGTGCAGAACCGTCTCAGGTATATGAACATTAGTCTCCTCAAAGATAAAGGAGGGAAGTTTCTGTACCCGAGCAGTGTTACGTAAGGACAGTGCTAGTGAAACTTGAGCAATGTGGCACTAAAACAGTTCTGTTTTTGAGAATTTGAATATGCTTCATTTTCCAGTCACTAAAGATAGAAATACAATTATAGATTGGCCCATGTAAGCAGAATAGCATGTTATACTGGAACTCAGAAAGTTAGAAGTACACTGATATATATATTTATACCTTTAGGTGGGACGATTGTTGCTGCTATTGACTTGCTGGTCGATCGTGGAGTTAAAAGCAATCAGATTAAAGTTGTAAGTTCATCAAAACCTTCCCGTGTTTAGCTGTTAATTGTTCATTCTATCAACCTAACACTTAACTGTACTTCTGACGCAGGTATCAGCTGTTGCAGCACCTCCTGCACTACAAAAGCTCAGCAACAAGTTCCCTGGGTAAAAAGTTTGATAAGCCACGCCCATATGTCTAACAAGTTCCAATTGTTTATAGTAAATGGCATTTACTTTCTTTTCTCGTTTCCAGGCTCCATGTGTACACGGAATGATTGATTCTGAAGTAGATGAGAAAGGGTAATGTTCTAAGTTCTAACTGTTCATCGTTGTACTGTCAAATGTTTACATCACATCTTCATGCTTCAAGATAATGCATCTGGCCCGTATGTCGGGCGTGCGATCAAGTGTAGTAATGACTTCCGCTGTTGATTTGTATCCACAGGTACATAGTTCCGGGGTTGGGAGATGCTGGCGATAGAAGCTTCGCTACATAATCAGACCGCGTTTTTTCAGCCGATTCTCCGAAATTTAAGACCTACTACCAGCGAGAATCGTGTATGGTATAGTTTGTGAGGATTGCATGGAGTACTTGAGAGTTAAGATTGTATTGCATCCATCCAGATTTATGTTCCTTCTCAGTGATATACTTTCGATTCTTATCGTTTTGTAATTATCAATTTTGTTTGAAGGGATGATATCTGTTGTTGGAACACCTTTCAGATTTGTGGTTACTCCGTAAGAAAGGGTGCCAGCTGTATCCATTTCAGGCTAATAAAAACTTGTGGGTGGATAATGTACTAATTGTGCCAAGATGAGCTCAGCAGATCATAATGTGTGAATTAGGATAACTGCGATAGCAGATAGTGTTGCACTAGTAGTTACCGGTTAGGGTAATCTTTACTAATCCTAGTAGGATATTACTGTTATGGTTCAAAAAGATGCTTCTAACTAATTGTTGCCTTCAAAATTAGAAAATCGTAAGTGCTTTCGAAAAAGCAACAGCAATGGTAAACCGAGCATGATTGAATCCTGATCCACTTGCTCAATGTCGACATTCTCAAATCTCAAGACAGCTCAATCGAATCTTAGTCGAGAATTTATCCAGAATAGTTCAAAGTAGTGCGAAACATGAAGCAGGCATATCAACAAACAATGTATGCTTGCCTAGATCAGAATACTTGTTTACACCCTTTACATGCTGTTCTTTCTCCAAAGCTTGGTTAGGGAGAAGCCCAAAGGAACAACTATTGTGATATGGAGGGCTGTATACCGAGGTGTAGCATCACCTACCCAAGTCAGTCCAGGTCCACCTCCAAATGAGCGAGTAATCACAAAGTAGTGCAATTGTGTATAATCCTCGTTCATCTCCCACAAACACAATCCACAGACAGCAGGGAAGTTGCAGCACTAGGCACATTTTCTTATCACTTGAACCTGCATAGAAAAATGAACGAGTGACACATGCTGCATGCGGTAGTTTCAGGTATAGATAAACAGATGTGCTAAATAGTCATGAAGGCACTTACAGGGGACTCTAAAGCTCACTATAATTCCGCCAAACTGCTCGGAATTCCTCTCTGAATGTATTCAGACGTGCTTTCAGATTAGGCGTTCTGAAGCTCGCATGAAGCAGAGTTGCTGCCAAAAAAAGCAATTATAAGGATATTCCAAGACAAATACAGATTTCCAAGAATTCAAAACTGTACACTGGCCTTACCAAGTAGAGCAATAAGAAGTGCCCATAGAACTGTGAGGAGACTGCATGAGGTCACCAGAGCATGCAGCTAACTGAAACATGAAAAATGCTTGGTTTAAGGTTTTCTAAACTATGTGTGGTATGTCACATAGGATTATATGAAGAAAGTTTAGTATTCTGCTCACCTGCGGAAAATAACAGGACAAACAACCAGCGAGGTCGCCCACATATATGAATTGATCTTTTCGAGCTTGGTCGACCACGAAGAACAGGGCTGGCAGCATTGTTGACAACAGTATTAACAACACTCTAATGATCCATGATAACATAGATAAAGAAACATTAAAAACTAGAGCAGTGCTCCTCACGTTATCGGTGGTCTCATCTTTGCAGCTAGATGTGGTGAAAATTGTCTGACAGTCCTTGTGACTTTTTCATTGAAAGTGACAGCAAAGCTGAAATATCAAACATGATAGTTAGTTAATTAATCATCCTATTGGACCATCAGTAAATTTATTGACAGTTAATATGTTAATGTATTGAGGAACTTTAATACTTTAAGAACTGTGAATCACAAATAGACATAAGGAAAAATATCTACAGGTGTTTTATTATTAATCCATCAGCAGTAATGCTATAATCCTTCATAGTTGCAACAATTTCAGGACAGTTATATGCATGATTCTTGTATAACTACGGTGTATCTCACTCCACATATTCAATAAATATCCTGGAGGAATGAGTTGCAGATATATTTTCCTCCTATGCCCGCTGCTGCAATACAAGATGCTTGGCAGGCATAGCATGTGATGGAATGAAGGAACATGAGGTTTTACAAGACAAGCGATAACTTTATAAAACATGTCCCTGAATTGTTAAATTAACTCCTCACACTTCCATTGTGCCAACAACACCTCACTCTGAACTCTGAAGCAGTAGTGGAATTCAAGGTCTAATATCCAGATCAAATAACTTGTGATATATGTCCTCAAACTTACATGGATATTCCATTTAGGCTTGTGGACTTCAAAAGGTCACATTTACGTCTAAATTGACAAAGGGATTCACTTGGACCCACCAAAGCAGTTTAAGAACCTTATGCAATATATCAACTAGAAAATTATCCGAGTTCAGGGAATGATGTGCTCTCGGGTACATGGACTACAATGGAGCACCCACATAGTGTGTCTCCAATGAGAATTTCTAATGTGAAGCTAGCATAAAATAACAAGCATGCAGCTAGCGTAATATGAACGATTGAATTAGGGGAACTGTTATGAGTGCAACGTTAGCCTGTCATAAAAATGCTCCTTGAGGATTCTCTATAAAATAAAATGAAAATGCTAATTGTCAAGCTTATTATAGCTTACAGGATTATAAAAAAACTTGCAGCTTGACTTTTGCATAAAAGGAAAATTAGCTCAGTAACACTGCAAAGAAATATATATTGGACAGGCTGACAAGTGAAGCCTTGGGCCATTTGCCAGTGACATAATAATTATGTTATTCAATTTGCATTATATTTGTATTGATAGTGAGCAATTTCTCTTTGCATAAAAAACCTAAACTCTGATGGCGAAACAGTATTTGCACATTTATGTAATTATATACATAAAAAGACATACAAGCATCTGGTGGTCATGACACAATGAATAGCTGTTGCCACTGAAGCTCCCAGCACAACGTTATTTACAGAGATTATTCCACTAGTGGCGCATTATATTTGTTAGTTCATGCTAAATGAGTGATTTTTAGCATACCTAATTGAAACAATCTCGATAGAACCAAGTTATGGGCACAATGCAAGAAAAGGGTATTAGTTAAGTTGTTGTACCTGTCATTAAGAAATGCAATGCTGATTCCAGTCATAAAAGCTGCAAGAATAGCAACCGGCTTCCAAAGGAAGCCCATCCCTGCATACACCAAAGGCAGCATGTCAAAACAAACCCAAAAACAGGAAGAAAAAACCTTCAGATCTTTCTTTGCCTACCAAGAACGAACATGATCAAGATGAAGTAGTTTGTCCTGTAGCTGCAGCCAAATAAAAGTTGGAAAAGAACTTCAGTACAAGATAAAATGAAACCATACGTCTTCCAAAAAACTTGCAAATTGCAAACTTCATGAATTAATACTACTCTGGCATGCATGCTGGTTATCAAAATTGCCTATCCATTTTTTTATCTCTTCAGCTCAGGGAGATTGACTCGGCCACATATTTACACCAATTTGCATCTAGAATCAGAACTGAGCATGTTTAAAGTGAAAAAAGGTAGTCTTGTGCATCTTGCTCATCTCACAGATTCATGGATTCCAGAAAGAAACATCCAATATGATGTCTTCGATGTAAACAGAGAAATTAGATGGGATCCAAGTTACCTACTACTCCTACACAAATTCTAAGCACTAACATCACCTTATACAATTCAGACATGTGTGTGTGCTCACACAATTCTCCCTCTAAGCCTCTTAACATTGTCCATAAATATTCTGAGGATCTTGATAGATTTATCTACATTAACCAAAGGTTACAATACCATGCCCTGCAGCCATCGAACGTGAGTCTGAAGCTCGCATACGCATATATCCTACTCCATTCCATTGGGAGGAAACGCCTGATGCCCTGATCCATTCACTATAATTCACTCAAAATACCCACAGATCCCCGCGGAGCTAGTCAAACCCCGCGCCACACCAGCACAAATCCCTACCGAATCTGGTCAAATTCGACATGGGCAGGCAAGTTCCAAACCGAATCGTGGATGCGCCACCGGACACGGGCGAGTAGGTGCACCGAAATGGTAAAAGGGTTAGGGAGGAGGAGGCGGATCGTACTAGTAGAGGTTGCATTTGAGGCGGCTGGTCCACTTGGAGTAGGAGCGAGGGACGGTGAAGCGGGAGAAGAACTCCGGGACGGGGCGCGGCGGCGTGGACCAGTCCACCTCCCGCAGCGCGTCCACCAGGTCCTCCGCCGTCACCGCGCTCCAGTCCATCGGCGGCGATCCCCCACGAGGCCTCCGGGCACCGAACCCTGGCGAGCGGACGAGAGGGCGGGCGGGCGGGCGGACGGACGGGCGGCGGCGCGTGTGGTGGACGGCGCGGCGAGAGGAGACGGGGATGGCTCGGTCGTGCGTGCGTGCGGGAGAGAGAGTTTCCTCGCCGCGTCTGGTTCGCGTGCGTTTCGATGTTTCCTTCGATTTGGGGATTTTGGGAGTTGGGAGTCTGGAAGCCGTGTCCGCGGAGAGGAGAGGAGAGGAGAGGGCTGGAGGTGATGCCTTTCGCCGTTTTGCACTTCTTTTTGCGTGTGCCAGTCCAGAGCCGCGTTGTGCTTTCCTTGGCGTGGCGGCGTGGGCGCCCTGTGGTCGGCACAGTGGGCCTTCAGCTTGGAAAAGCTCAGGTTTTGGACAGGATACCGCACGATAGCCCGTCGATCCCATAGAAAAACTATAGCCCGTGAAAGAATTACTGGGCTACTAGGCCATACGCCGGCGCGACGTAGTGACGCCCGACCTAGGCCCTCGCAGTTTTGGACGTTGTTAGAGCATCTTCAGGTGGGACACCATCCCCTGATAGTGTCCCGGAGGCGAAAAACGACCTCCAAGAGAGCCGTCATCCCGCACGTTACTTTGCAGGACACGCCATTGAGGCCTCCCAGCAAGCCAAATGTAGTGTGCGTCCTCCCGGCCTCCATCTGCCAACCGCCGCTTCACCGACGTCCCTTCCCGCCATCTGGAAGTCCTTGAACCGTTGCTCACGCCCGATGTCGCCGCCCCGCGCCTACACTCGCTGTCCGGAGGCCGCCACGATGCACTCGCACCGCACCGCACCACCCCCACCGGATCCAGGACGCGCCGACCGCTGGCCCCCCTCGCTGTCCCCCGCCGACGCTGCTCCAGCTCCAGATCTGGGCGCCGGTGGAAGGGCGGTGGGGGACAGAGGTGTCACGGGAGTGGGGCGCCGAGGGAAGGGGTCGCCGAGGGAGGGCGCGTGCCAGGGAAGGGGCACCGGGGGAGGGCAAGTGCCGGAGGGAGCGGGGGGAGGGGGAGCGCCAGGGGAGGAGGGAGCGTGGGGAGGTGGAGCGCCGGGGGCTTGGGGGCGTGGAGGGAGCCTGGCACCGAGGGAGGGAGAAGACCGAGGGAGGAGGGGTGTTGGGGATGGCTCTGGTCCGGGGGTTGGAGGTGAATGGGGGCGGCGGGGAAGGAGATGGAAGGGCCCGACGGTGAATAGGTAGGTGGAGGAGAAACCATATATGCTAAAGGATTTGGCATGTATATGCAAAAAAAAGGATTTGGCGTGTATATTGATTATAAACATTTGGTCTATAATTTAATCTAGAAAAATTAATAACCTGTCAATATATATATTAATTGTTATTTCTTCATGCGTAGCAAATTTTTTGATCTGAGAATATATATACTTATCAATTGTTAGTTACAGAATATTACTAAAAAATAGAAGATGATAATATGAAGGGTGAAATATGGATGTCCTGTTGAAGTGGTGAGTTGAGATAGAGGGGGAATAATTTTGGATGGCCATCCATATGATGATATGGAGGCTCAAATATGGATGGCCACCTAGAGATGCTCTTAATAATACGGAGATCCCACGTAGCCATCTTTTCTCCACCCACCGCCTCCCCTGCCTCCTCAACAAGTCGCTTCACTGACGAACTGCGTGTCAGTACCTGTCCAGCCAATGGTCCTCCGCCGCCTGCGGTCGTCGGCGCTGTCGTGTCGTCTCGCCGCTCCACCTTAAGATGGCTTCCACTATCGTTAGAGCATCTCTAGCCCTTCCCCTAAAAATCTATAACTCCCTAAAAACTGCTTTTTTAGGGAGTTAACACCATCTAACACTTCCCATATATTTCAATAACTCCCTAAATATTTTAGGGATGCCCTCAAATCCATCCCACTTCTCCCTAAATTTGAGCAGAATTTGCTCTCTCCCTATCCTCTCCCCATACTGCGTTTTTTGGCGGGTTGAATTTTCTGCCGCCAACCGCCGCCGCACAACGCGTCCCCGGCGCTACCTCCGACCTCGCCGCCGCCCACCACGACCCCACGCACCCCCGCCGACCTCGTCCTCGCCTCCCCCTGCTCGCCGGCGGCCCCGTTGCCTCCCCTAGCTCCCGCCGCGGCTGCCGCCTCCAACCTCGCCCGAGCCGAGCAGCTCCCCTACGCCGGCCCCTCCTCGCCTCCTCCTCGCTTCCTTCGCCTCACCTTCCCCGCGTCGGCGCGAGCTCCCGGCCTCTTTCTCCCCTCCCCGCGCCCGCCGCCCTCTCTCCCCCCCCCCTGCCCGTTCCCAGCCGCCGCCCTCTCCCTCCCGGCTGCGCCCGCGCCTGCCGCCCTCTCCCTCCCGCCCGTGCCCGGCCGCCGCCATCTCCCTCCCGGCCGCGCCCGCGCCCACCGCCCTCTCCCTCCCATCCGCGCCCGGCCGCAGCCCTCTCCCTCCCGCTCCGATTCCCCTCAGCCACGCACTCCCCTCACTTCCCTCTCCCTTTCCCCTCGCTCAATTCCACGCCGCCGTCACCCTAGCTTCTTTCCCATGAGCAGCCGCCGCGCCACCTACTGCCCTCGCCGCCGGCGACGACCGGGGCTCCGCATGGGCCAGCCGACCACCTGGGCAGCATCGCCTCGCTGCCCCGGTTCTATTTCTGCCCTCGGCCGGCCACCCCCGCTGTCCCAGCTCCGACGAGCCGCCAGGGCAGAGCCCGCCCATCACCTCTTCCTCTATTTTTCTTCTTCCTCCCTTGCATTTTTTTCTTTTCTTTTACTTTGCTTAGAAATAGCAAAGAAAAAAGTATAGCAAAGAAATAGCAAAGAAAAAAGTATAGGAGTTAAATTTAGGGGAAGGACTAGATGCAAGTATTTGTAAACCCTCAAATTTTAGGGAGGTAGTATAGGGAGTTAAGTTTTAGAGGAAGGGCTAGAGATGCTCTTAGTTCATTGTTCTCCTGACCATCCCTTTAAACCTAATGCATCAGAGACACCGACGAACTCCACCCTGATCTAAACCCAACTGCTGTGTTTCATTGTTATCGCTGTCCCGCGCCTGAAATATATGAAAAGTCATGGTTAAGTCCATGCTAGCCCCCAAACTTCTACAAGACTACTCCATTATATATTATCGTCCTCTTCTTGTCCTGCACTCTAGCTCGCAGAACTGTGCATCGACCGCAAGAAGCTAAGGCGTCGGTTCTATCGTTGCCCATGGTTCAAGGCAAAACAGAACACATTACACTTAATTTGCTTCGAATTTTCTACTGCTCTGAACGACGTATTTAACAACTCTAACATGCGACGTCGGACTGTAGCTGCAGAAATATGGGTCGATTAAGACTATGAGTCACACACCCGGGCTTACTTCGGGTTTCATGCACGGAGGAACCATAACGACATGTTGCAGTCATATCATTTGAGAGTAGCTGAGAATTGATGCCCTGAAACTAAAGTGTTAACACAGGTTCTTTTGTTGCGGCGGTACCAACTACATGTGCACTCATCGCTACCGTGACAACCACCATGTACAATCTATGCTCACTCAGTTCCACTCCATGTGATATTATGACGTTACAGTTTGCGTCCTCGTTATACCGTAGCAATAGATTTCATGTAAACTATTCTAGTTGAGTTACGCCTCGCATTTAAGATGTGTGCATAACTAATGTTGGGCAAATCTCTGTCCAGTAAGCAAATATCGTTATCAATGTACTCCATTCGTCCACAAATATAAGGCGTGCACAGAATTTTAGGTTTAATTTTGACCAATAATTAAGCCAATAATATTAAATTATATAATACAAAATTAATACTATTTAAAAATACGTCTAAATATGAATTCAATGATACCACTACTATGTCATATAATTCAATAATATTGGTTTAATTGTTGATCAAAGTTGAATCTAAAATTCCGTGCACGTTTTACATTTGTGGATGGATGGAGTATTATGTAATAGCCCAGAAGTTATATTGTAAATTAAGGTAACACGGTACGGGCTGAAATAAAATAATCAATGTTAGCTGCATCATCGCGTGCATCGTCCTAAACTTTGCCCAAGATAAAAACCATATAAATCATGTATGTAGCTCATTCAAAAGTAATTCAAACCAAAACTTTAAAATTTTGGCAGAAAGGGTACAAATAAAATTCAGGAACCAAATGTACCCGATCTATGTCTAAATGATTTTTTGATTATATTAAAAATATCAGTCCAAGTGATATTATTTTCATCTACACAAAAATATCACGGAACCCATAAAGGTTTGTGTGACCTCTGTAAATTTTGCAAAGGTTTTAGATCCTCCTTTTTAATTATATGCACTTAAATTCTAAAATTAGAAAAAGAAAAGAGGAAATAATGAATACATAAAAATAAGAAAGAAGAAGGAGTAATAATAATAAACAAAAAAAAGAGACAAAACCAATACCTGGGGCGGCAGCGGACAAACCGCCATTGTCATTGTCTTCACACCACGCCACCTCCTATGGCCCGATGGGCCTCACCGCCACCTGCCTCGGTAAGTCCGCCAGGCCCGCCGCTGCCGCCGGCGAGCGCGTCGGCCGGTCGGCCACCGGTCTCCCACCCCCTCTGCTCTCACTACCTCAGAAAACATTTTTGCTGAACCATCTTCGTTGACGGGTACGGAATACCCGTCAGTAGTACTAATCCCCGTCAGTGGAGATGAGTGCGGAACGTTTAGATTTAGCCAAAAAAGTCATCACTGACGGGTATAAATTTGTGCCCGTCAGTGATGACTATAGAACCACTGACAGCCTCTCACTGACGGGCCCAAATTTTAGCCCGTCAGTGAAAATTAGTCACCTATGACGGGCGTCAAATTTTTGCCCGTCAGTGAAAATCCCGGTCCAAAAACCCACTTATTCAGCCCTATAGTATAATCCATCTGCCCCTAAACCGACCTTCACTCCGCGTCGCCTCAAACTCCCACCCCCAATCCCCTTCCCCGAGCCCCCGATGGCGGCCTCCTCCGCTCTCCCGCCGGCCCCATCCGCCTCCGTGCCCCCCGCCGCCTCCGGTCGCCGCCGCCGCCTCCTCCACGACGCCTCTGGCCGCCGCCGCCTCCTCTCTCCCGCGCCACCTCCTCTCCCTCCCCGAGCTCCCGCCGGCCCCCTCCGCCTCCTCTCGCCCCGCCTCCGGATCGCCTCTGCCTCCGCCCCCCACCCACCGCCGCCAGATCTGCACCGTCGCTGTCGGATCCACGCCCTCCGCCACCGGATCTGCGCCCTCGGCCACCGGATCCGCGTCCTCCACCTCGGCCTCCCTCCGCCGTCGCCTCCCTCCGGTTGCCTCCCTCCGCCGTTGCCTCCATCCGGCTGCCTCCTCCACCGTCGCCTCCATCCGCGCCGGCCTCCTCCGCCTCGGCCTCTCCTCCGTGTTGGCTCCCTCCGACTCGCCTCCCTCCGTGTCGCCTCCCTCCGGCCGCCTCCCTCCTCTTCCGCCGTCGCCTCCCTCCGGCTGCCTCCCTTCGCGTCGTCTCCTCCGCCGTCCTCCGCGTCTCCGAGCTCGCCGCCGACGCCTCCGCCACGCCAGAGTCCGAGGATGGCACCCACGGCGGCAGGTCACAGCGGTGGCGGGTGTGGGCTCGGGCGGGTCGGGCTCAGGCTGGGCCTGCTGCCTTTTTTTTTGGGTCTTGGATGTATCTCCACTGACGGGCGCCGCGTCTGCCAGTGGGTTCTCTCTTTCCACTGACAGGAGCCTGCTGATGGGCTCAAAACCCGTCAGCGTAGGCCGTTTTGCGCCCGTCAGTGAAGGGGATATACCGGGTAGTGGATCTCCTGCGTGCCGCTAGCCCCGCCACATCTCCCCGCCAGCCCGGCCTCCCTCCTCGCGCGTCTCCCAGCAGAACCATCGCCGCCTCGGCGAGCTGTGCTGCCAGCGCAGCATGCCTCGGCCGCCTCCTCTCCTTCCGCTCTGCACTGGCGAGCCGCTGCAGGCCACCTCCACGCCGCTCCTCCTGCTCCGCCTCCTCTGCTTCACGCCCGCACCGCGCTTTGCCACCCAATTCAGCCGTGGCCTCGGCCAATCCGCCGTCGATGCTGCCGCTCGCCCGGCGCGGCAGGCCGCCGGCACCACCCTTTCCTCTACTCCATGCCACAACCTCCTCCTCTTCCCCAAGCTCACCACCATCTGGACCGCCTCCCTCCTCGCGATTCTTCCTCCAAGTTCCCTGCCACCGCTACCCCGATGTGTTCGCCATGCCCGTCGCCGGCATTGCGTCGCCCACCGGTGTGCCGCCACCGGCGGGCCAACTCCACCCCGTGCGCCATCGCTGCCCAGGTCGTCATCACCCTCGCTGCCAAGCACGGGGAGCTGCTGCAGCCCCGGCCCTTCTTTCAACCGAGCTCCACGCCAGCACTTCCCCTGTGTTCTGACATAGCCAATGCGCTGATAAATGAAATTTTGGGGTAATGTTTGGTTATGGGCAGATTTAGTACTAATCAGGTTAGTGAATATCAATCCGTTGTAATTGATGCAAAACAATGACCGCATTGTTAGATTCAATACATATATTCTTGTTCAAGTGTCCTTAATAAACTGGTGACCAACGATTAGTATAGTAGCTAATGGACTAACGGCTAGCTAACTAATGCCGGTTATCAAATGATAAATAATCTAGCCAGTACCCTGATGATTAGCTAATTACTCGTTGTATCATTCATACACTTTTGATACAGGATAACAGGGATGACTATCTAAAACCAGCTAAGCCTCTTGACTATAGTAATTAATCGGGTCAAGACATGTTTAACAATGTACGTACTCAATAACTACCATGTCGATTCATGTAATAAGTAAATAATTGGACTGTGAGATGGTATATGACCTAGCTAATGTTCTGATTACACCGGTTATATTAATACTCTTAGTACTAAATTGATGAACTACAGAATGTGACTCGTGCAACCGAATCAGGTTAAACACATGCTTAAGTACTTTAATTGAAGTAGTTGGTGCACTGTTGACTGGGATTAATGGCTCCTAATGAGTAAAGTAACTAATAACCGCTAAGACCAGCTTACTAATTATGTTTTGTTCAAGTGTTGACCACGGTTGGTTGCTGATGGATGGATGCACTGCTTTCTGTACTCATCCATTGAAGCATTAGTGAAGCAACTGTAATCAACCTACTTACTACTTCGGGTAAGCAGCCTTAAGACAAATAACTGATGTCCCGATCTACTAGGCATTCTGGATAAATATTGTTAAAAGCAAAACAGTGGCAAGAAAAGATAGAGTTGGTTAAAAGCTAGTCCTTGGTTAGTAAACTCAAAACACTAGTTATGCTCAGCGGAGGCCTAACCATTGAAGTAATAGTGGAGATGATTAGCTAATTATCACTATTGCAGGTAAGATAAGCTAATTATTGTGAATTGCCAAAGAGATATAACTAATACGCATACCTTTAGCCCTTAGTAAGGTTCAGGCATATCATTTCAGCGATGGTCCTAATAACCATGATGAGTTGTATTCCTAAGTATTAGACCATTGCCATGTAGAGCCCTTTTGTCATCAAGTCAAATTGCGGTTGATTACTTACTCTTTTTGTTGGTTAACAACTAGTAAAATATTAAAATTCTGGTGATCGGTGACTAAGCAACAGCTGTACACTTATGTAATTTGTGTTAAGTTGACAATGGACTAACCTCTAGATCCTACATGCTACGATTCCACCATAATCAAGGTTAGTTATGTGTTGTAGGACTGCATAGGGCTGAGAGCTTCCGAGCTCAATTCGATGTCCTTCTCATGGTTATCATGAGACGAAACTAAAATGAAATCTGAAGATACCGTCGCTAGCTTCGTTTTAAGTGGTCATTTACCTTTTTTTCGATAAGCCAATTGTGCGATTCGGCCAAAATACCTCTGCTATCTAACTCAAATCGATCAAGTGGCCATGTTAATGACAAAAGCAATGAAAAAAAAATTTAAGGCATAAATCATATGTGCTGTTGTTAGCTTCGTGTCAAGCAGCCCTTCGTCCTTTTTCCGACAAGCTGTCGTGGGTTAGAGCCGAAACCGCCTTGCTATCCAGATTTGGTTAATTTAAATTTGTGCAACCTTGATCCAAGTAAAAGATAGTGATAATGTGGTAATTGAATCACAATTGTTATACTTGAGCCATGCTGTATGCATATTGCAGAAATTTGAGAAATTAATCCACGATGTAAAGTATAGCATTCTAACATCCAATTTGTTAATGCAGTTTACATATAGATCATAATGAACCTGTAATTTCATCTTATTAGCAGAACGCCTTGTTAAAATCTGTTAAGTCATAATTAGCACCGTAAAATGTAGGATCCATCTCATGTATGCCATTTTTATGGGAATCCAAATTTTACTAAGATAAGCTAATATTACTCGATCAAACCTACATGTTTAATCTTACTTATAGGGTATTCACATCCATCTTAGTTGTATATCACGATGCTCAAATGCATCCATGTTAATTGCATCTCACGCATCTTTTCCATGTTCAAAATTAGTTTCTTAGGTTTGCTTTTCTCTTTTCGAGGTTATTTGTTTTTTACCGGTGTTTCAAACATTCTGGAATTCTTGCGAATCATCACCAGCATATTATACTTCTCTCAGCAATGAGGCAAGCTCTACAAAGCTCGATAAGATTCCTAATTACTTATGTTATGGTTTTGAATGAGGTGTACGCTCGGTTGCAAATTTTTGTTATTGCTATTGTGATGGGTGTAGTCACTAGCGTGGTTAGGTTCCAATGCGCTTTGTGATCTGTGGTGATCCTTTAATTGGACTAACTAATTATGGAATTTTAATGGTGAGATGTGAGAGCCGGGGTACTTGAAAGATCGAGATTTATCAGCTAGAGGGGGGTGAATAGGAGATTATCAAATTTTACTTAAATTAGTTAATTAGCATGCAAGGGTGAAGCAGATTTCAAATGAAGTAACAAATAGCAAACTAAACTAGCTCAGATTGAAGAACAACAAGCAAATAGAAAGCTAGGAGGAGAACGCAAAGTTTAACCCGAAGTTTAAGTTGTTGGCAATAACTCTACGTCTTCATTTGGAGAGATTGAGCACTTAGCTCAGAAGACACACAGTCTTCACCTTCTTCTCCTTGAGCTTAGTCCACTTAGGGCTTGCTCAATCACTCTTGGTGGATTTTGAGGTGATTCCGGAACCTTCACAAACTGTTGAAGGCGAATCCACAAATTGGAGCTCTTCAAGACGCCTAGTCGGCTAGGAGATGCCAAATCTCTAAGAGTAACAAGTTTGAACTCTAGGCTTGAAGAAGCTCTTGCTTGGATGCTCAAACAGATCTCAGATCTCTCAAAGCTTTTCTCACTCAAAGTAGATCTCAAGGAGTCAAGAGGAAAGGGGAACACAGTTGGAAAAAGTTTCTTTTTGCGCTAAATGTCCTTCCGAGCCCGTAAGGGGTCGGGGGATATTTATAGCCACTGCTCAGAAAAGAGTCGTTGGCACAAAGATTCCTCTTCGGCACAACCGGAATCCAAAACCGGAAGCACCGGGTTTCAAGCCAACGGACAGATCTGAGGAACTTCAGATACACAACGAAAGTCTTCAACACAAAGTCGGTAGCTCCGAAAGGAACTCGGTCACACCGGGATTGAAAAATATACTCCGCAGAGTTACTTCCAGAAGCACATCCCGATAGTGCCAACTTTGAAAACGGTTGAACCGAGTTCTGAAGAGTTGACGAGTTCTTCTTCCACAGAGAAGAAACTCGGTCAAACCGGAAACCAACTCGGTAGCACCGGTCGTCAAATTGACCTAAGTCCAGAAAAGATTCTCGGCATCACCGAAAACAAAACCGGTATAACCGAAGACATCACACAGAAGAGACTTGGTCTAGGGCAACTAAAGAACTAAGTCCAGAATAGATTCTCGGTACAGCCGGAAATAAGACCAGTGCACCCGAAGACATCACATATTGGGGACTTAGTCTAGGGCAGCTAAGTCCAGAAGAAATTCTCGGTACAACCGGAAACAAAACCGGTGTAACCGAAGACAAAACGAACAGGACTTAGTCTAGAACAATAGAGGCATATCCCAGAAGCACTGGTCTTCGAAAAGCGGACATACCGGTTTTCAAAATATGAAACTAGGGCAAACCCTAAGCGGCAGGGTTCTCTAACTCTCCGACACAGAGGCCATTCTCGGCAGCACTGGTTTGAAGACCGGTCATGCTGCAATTGAAGCTCTTCGAGGCTTAAGACGAGTAAGTCTTCAAACCTCGCAACAGAGGCCAATCTTGGTACAACCGATTCTTCAAACCGGTATAACCGAAAATCACAGTCTGTGTCTCAGAAAGAGATTTCAAAGAAGACTTCTGAGATTTGATTGAGCACCCATGAAGAACCTTCTTCTAATTTAGATATCTGACCCCTCTTAATAGGCGGCTTATCCTATAGACTCAAATGATCCTTTGATCATATCAAAGACTAGAAAAACACCACTAATCTTCTAGGTCCAAGTCTTTCTTCATCTCTAACTTTTTAGGGGTCGACATCCACTGGTTAAACCAACTACTTAGGGACTATTTACCTGAATACACTTAGTAAACCATTAGTCCCTTAATCGTTTGTCCTTAATCATCAAAACCCATTAGGGGGTACTAGATGCACTTTCAGTACTGTCACCTACAGATGGATCACTGGGCGAGGTAATCGTAAGCACCGCAGTCGTCCAGTCGATGCCGGTGTCATAGGGCTTTACTTGTCACCCACGGTGAAATGCTTATCGGAATATTGCGTAGTTGTGGTCGGCCGACTACAATCTAATGGCAGTTCTGAGAGTACTTCCCTCGGTCAAATCTTGTTTGGTTTGCTCAAAACACTTGATATAGTCTTGTTTGACTATCCTTGAAATCACTTGGTCTTGGTTGACTAGTCAGAAATGTTTAATTAAGTCTTGTTTGACTTAATATGCTTAGAATGGATGTATCTTGGTTGATTTCCATTGATTGAAAATATGAGATTTATTGTTTTAAATCTGAGAATGAATGGTTGATATGAATCATGATGATATTACCCTATCTCTCATATTCATGCCATGTCTTCATATGTTAATGATGAATTACTTGTGTAGTAATTTAATTCGTGTTCAATGCCATGCTTAAGTTAATTAGGATGAGCCTACAAAGCATCTTGCAAGTACGAAAGTACTTAAGGAATTCAATTCCTAAACCGTTGTAGGTGAGACTAGTATTGGAGGTTTCTACAATGCTGATTTTACGGAAACTGATGTTTAATTGCAAGTTTGTCCTCCTCGGTCACACGTATGGATTACGTGTCTCTTATAAAGATGGCTGGACTGCCATCTCAGGGGTTATTCCTGCTGCTGTTTTTAAACTTTGAAAGCATGTAAACGACCCTCGGGTTGTATGTTGTATGATCTATGTATATTCTCGTGTAAGAGGTAATTTAAGTATCTTGTATTATCTCTCTGTTAGAGTTTGACTTGAGATATATGAGTTGTTATTGTGGCCTTCCGTACACCATGCATGAATGAATTAAAGTGTATAGAATGGTCGTAAAGAAATAGAGTCCCCTCTTCCGTTTCATTTTGTGCGGTAGTTCGGTTGAGTGACCTGCTAGCTGAGATGTTGTGCCGGCTAGGCAGGGTGTGGGTAATCGTATCGGGCTTTCGAGTAACCCACTAGCCCTAGGGCTAGGTTAGGATGATGGTACGGTTGCCAGGATCCTCGGATCCTATCTTACTTGATGAACTGGACAGCGACACTATTTCTTTACCGGACTTTGAATTTGTTCTCAGCTTCTCTTATATACAAAAAGATATTTCTATCATAGGAATTTGTTACTTAGAGACATCTCAAAAAGTAATGTTCCTATAGTATAATTTTTATATTGTATGTGTAGAAAAACAATACTATAGCAGCTGAAATATTATGTTTTTGGGGTAGAATCATACTACCGGTCCTTAATCTTTCTCTGTTACATATCCCATCTCGTAATCCTTTCATTAATGTCCATCGTAACGGAAACTATACCATGGATCAGGTACAATCTTTACACAAGAGTTCCAGAATGCACTCATACGTGCAAGTGACACAAGTACACAACCAGATATTCTAGCTGCATTTGCTAATTCATGCGCAAATTATTTTGATCTCTCCGTCCCAAAGTGAATTACAAACTAGACGCTGTTATTTATTTATCACTAGTTTGACACCAAACTAATATATCATATACACATAAAATCATATACATCTATCACTGTTGATCGAGCGGGATAAAAATATACATTAGGTAAAAGGTCTAGATAAATTCCAAATAACTTCTATAAAGACTCCGTGCCCGTCTCATCGTCGCTAAGTACAATCGCTTTAGACGAGCTCGAGACAAATTCTAAATAGTCAGAATAGGTCCCCAAGTCCTAACCTAGCCAGCCAAAGCATCGCAACTAAGTAGGTCACTCAACCTTGATGATCACACTTAACGAACATAGAACGGACCCTAGTTCTTTACGGCTGCCCCCATACACTTCAAAATCATACACACAGTTTACGGGGTGCCATATAAACAACTTGATCATCGCAACACAAACTCTAGAGAAATAGTTTACATAATACATAGTTCACATCTCATAAATGTGGCATTACTTATCTTACAATCAACTTGACTCGAAGGTCGATCAAAGTACAACTTTAAGTAGAATACAACAGTAGAAATATATTAAAAGTACCTGAGATAGGAATCGTAACCATCTCGCAAAAGTCACGTGACCCAGAAGATATCAACCAAGATAAATCAAGCAAACTAGGCACTACCCTCGGCATGATCAATATCGTCAAGCTCTAGGATCACCTGCAACATATCAATGAATGAAATTTCAATGAGTACTTTTGTACTCAAGATGCTTTTTGTGCCCATTCCAATGATTTCAATCATTTTATCACATCAGGTCCACCAAGGTTTGATTCAACCTTTTCTTAAGTCAACCAAGATTTAATCCAATTCTTTTTCAAGTTAGAAAATGTTCCAAAATGTTGTTAGTCTATAACTGGTGGGCTATGACTACCCAACACTCCTGCACAACACCTTGCCGATCGGTCCATCTGTTGGTATAAAACCATAACTGGAGGGCCATGACTACCCAATAGTCCTGCACAACACTGTGCCTATCAGTCCATCTGTTGGTATAAAACTTTGACTCTCACATCTCACTTATTATGTTTCATATTTTATTAATACAATTCAATATCATGACCCATCGGTCATGATCAACTAGGTTCTAGCATGCTAGTGATTCATCCACCATAATAAACAAAAATCAAAACATGCAAACAAACATAATTATCTCATCAACAAGACAATGCATAAATTAATATGAAATTTTAGTGAGCTGTATGCTTTCCTTGTTGTTTGACTTCCTGGAACTGAGGAGGATTGCCCTAGTAAAAAGCATCATTGCCGGGCTCTACCGAAAAGAAACCCCAATTGCCCAGAGACGACAAAGAAGGAATAAATCGATAACAAGAATTCAAAATGCTTATGATGAATGAAATGCATTCTAGAACATAGAAAATGAAATTATAAAACTAATGCAATTGGAATCACTCCATTTGGAGTTATAGATCACAAGATATGAATTTTCTAAGTTTATATGTCATTTTTAGGGCTAATTAACATATCAGTTAATTCAGATTTTTGTGCAAAAATAACGAGCATGAAAATGATCCTATCATATAATAAATATTAAACCATGAGTTGTGATATAAATTACACCTCATTTGGAGCTACTATGAATTTCCTACGAATTTTGGAAGTTTTAGCCATTTTTAAGCAATTCTAGAATTTCCTAATTTAATTTAGAAATTTAAGCAGGGAATACAACTTTTACTCAGTTGTACCTAGCCACTGACAGTGACAGGTGGGACCAGATATCAACTTTAGCTAGTCAAAGCCTGATTGGTCAAAATGGCCCATGGACCCACATGCCATATTCAAGTTCAATAAAATTAATTGTTATGTTTCTGAAGGTGTCACCAACAAGTCATTGACTTAACCATTTAAATGAGTGGACCATTAAGTAAGTGGAGCTGCATGTCATAGCCACAAAATGTTAAACACATGTTAGTTAGATTTTAACCTACAATGGCCCACTTATCATGCACTCCCAGGTTATACCCTTAGCAACTAATCTATCCGGCGCACATGTCAAGTCGTTGTTGGCTAGTCACCGATGAACATGAGCATGCGTGCATGGCGATGCAGAGGCACGCTAGTGACCCATTGTATCAATACAAGCGCAATCGGCACCGTTTGGACCCTGAGACGGCCCCGGACCCGAGCACATTGTCATGGGGCCTTATGGTTGATGGAGAAGATGGCACAAAGATCGCCGTGGCGGCAACCCAAAACAGGGTAACACCATCATAGTCGTTACAGAGGGGTTTAGGAGGAGTAGATGAGCGCATTGAGTGCGAAAGCTCTCCTCGAAGTCGTGCGTGTGCTCGATGGAGGCAGTTATAGCCAAAGGTGGTGGTGACACAGTGGCTGGCTACTACGGTAAGGCGACACTATTGGAGGAGCGGAAGAAGAGGCGTTACGGACTGGACCTTAGCCTCGAAAGCTTCGTGTGACTCCCACGAGCCCACGTGTTGATCCTGAGGTGGCCGGTAGTAGGGTGCCCTTCATCACCGGTGATGGCAGCACTTGGTCCTCCGACGATGGTGGGCTTCAACATGTGCAAGAAAGAGGAGAGGGGTTAGGAAGAAGGAGCAGCGACCAGAGAAACTAAGAACAAGGATAACTAGTGCTTTCACTCACTAGAGGTGGGTCAATGGTCCACGGCGGAGGACCATCGGAGGTGGGGAAGAAACAAGCATCACGATGGATTCCCTAGACCAAAACCGAAAACGATTGCATGGGTGAGCTCCTTGGCGACAGGAGGAGCTTGAGACATGAGGTGGCGTGGCTCAACGTGGCGGCGCTACTCGCATTCCTAACAAATGAGGAAAAGCCAGACCCACATTCTTGGTGGAGATGCAAAAGGGCTAGGGGGTGCAAATGGATTCGTGAGAGACTGGAAAGGAGCGTTAGGGAGATAAAAAGGGTCACCGGGGTTGACTAGGCGGTGCGTCCTGAGGATGCTCCTGTCGATGCCAACGGCCATCTGTCACATGCGAGAGTGACGTGGCGATGCGGAGCATCACACAAGTGTATTGGACACGAAAGGAGCGACAAAAATGGATGACGACGTCAGCAACAGAGCAGGTAGTCACCCACGGCACACTGTGCTAGTCGTGGGTGTCATCTGGCACGTGGCATGACCGTGTAGAAGACGAAGCCTGACCAACGGGCCCTACTGGTCAGTGACAGAGAAAGGGAAGGCAATGCGTGGGGTAGAAGGATATGGGCTCAGCCCGGTGTGGTGCAAAATTGGGCCAAGACTCGGCCCAGTAAAGGAGGTAAGGCCTCTGCCCTTCTTCTGCCCTTCTTCTTTTTATCTTAATTGTCATGCCATGGACTTTGAATTTTTGTAAAGAGTTCACACCCAAGTATTTAAATTTGGGAAAAAATATAGAGGGTATATACTATATTTATGACCCATGTGAATTTTCTTAGATTAAACTAAAATGCATTTGACTATTATTTAAATTCAAGTTCAATTTTTCTATAAAATGGGTTTGGATTGTAGCTAGGTGAAATGATTCTCATTAATTTATGGAACAAATTATATTTAGGTTCAGAAGTAATCTAGCCACAAATATAAAATCTCTAAATTTTTAATAGAGGAAAATACACCCAACTAAGTTTTTATAGTTCTGCAAATTTTAGAACTTGAGCGAATAACACTTGATTCAATTACCACACTAATTTTAGAACACTTGAAACTTTTCGGTGACCTTCTTGGATGTGTATGAGGACCATAAAAATTACCGGAGACTGGTATGGATGACCTTTTTTTCACAAGTTTTATTTAAGTTTGAGACTGGGTCAAATTTGCATGTTTTTATTTAGGGTTATTTTAATGTCTAATAAATGTAGAAATGATATGATATGATATGAACATGCAGTTTATTACATGATATCAAGGATCTAATTACAAGATGATTACATGGTTGGGTCATTACACCGTATTATTCATAATATTAAATTTAACTCGTAGAAATGAGCTCGACTGATAATTCACGTATGTTGTTGAAAATGGGACTTAAGGAAGATCAAATATGGTCGTATCCAAAGAGATCATCAAGTATGTGACTTAAGGAACATCAAGTATGGGACTCTGGCCACAATGCATTCAATGGTCTTAGGTTCCATCTATTGAGGTAGGCGGCTCATGCGACTCTTCAACACCTTTGAGGTTGGTTCAACTTGCATAGGTTTGACCTTTTGTAGTTTTTTCACCGGAGGCTTGGTGAAACGCCGAGATAAGAAGGACGAAACTAGAGATGACAACTTCGGAGGACTTTGGTGTAACTTTTGTTTTTATCAATAGTCTCTATTGCTCGTATTTTGTTCAGTTTCTTCAATCTATTGTACCATGTTTGTTTAAGCAATAAAGTCAGCACGATTGCTAAAAACCAAGGGCATTAGGGGTCATTTGTCCCTAAATATTGGGCTATGAAAGGCACCTCAAATGGTCATTTGTAACCATCTCTCCTTTGGAATATGAGCTCTCACATATTCTAGGTGTGGCTGAATTTCCTCGGGGAGGCCCTGTTGTCGCCGAGGGCCCGTTTGCAGGCATGAGAGAGCTCTAAGTGAATGCACATCCGTGGCCGATGACCTTGTCGTAAGCCCAGATCTAAGGAACTAAATTCACCCCATCAACGGGATTACGTCTTCTCAAAGTAACTCGGTTAAAAAATTATCGTCTCAATTATGTAGTGCTCGATATCCACCATCGTAACTGTTATACACACCATTTTACTTATTCAATACTCTCGACACATACACCCCATCTCTCTAAATTGTTTCCGATAGCACATATATACTAACAAAATATTTTGCGTGCCATATTATATTTATCTTATTGGTTTGCATAGCATGTGTCCCTGGAAAAGTAGTAGATATAAATAGCTAACTCTAATTGCAATCCATGTCAATCGCATCCCACTGTCAAGGCTTATCGAACACTCAACCTTAGTAGCATTGAAGCTGCAAGTGATGCACTGCAGTTGAGTTCAGTTGATTGCGGTGGCGGGGTCAAGGGCAGGGCGCATGCAAAGCACATCTATGAAGGGCTGAAGGCGCAATGCAGTTAGCTTAGGTCGGGTGCCACGACGGTGCAGGACCAGCACAACAGTGGTCAATAGTGGCATAACTCTGAGCGTGCGCTCCTATTAAGTCCGTGACTCAGTGGTTATGTGCAATCAACCCGGCAATGATAGCTAGGCATATCTGAAACTCTGGATAATATGATTTCTTAATTTGTAGCAAGTCATAGACAATCAGCAACATACTAAAAAAACTAATTAAGCATTTTGGACATATAAAAAGTTATACTTTTTTTGTATATTTTTATTTGTTAAGATAAATTTTTGATCAACAATTATTTTATTACTATACAAACTTATGTGATATAATTTACAATTATAAATAAATATTTTTTAAATATAATCTAATAATATTAGTTTTATATTACATATAATATATAATAAAAAATATAGATCAAGTCTTATCTAATAAATTAATTAAAGTGAGACCTAAAGGAGTAGGAGCTTGGGTGTTCAGACCTTGGGCCTCCTTTGCTGGGTGCCTACCTTAACCTTCTCGTTCTTTTACCGTAGAGTCGTGCGACTCTTGAGCCCTGAGCGACCCATGAAGCCTTCGACCAACGTGCTGTAGCCGCCACGTGTTCCGCTGCGAGCAAATCCTGTCACTTGGGGCGCTTTTACCGAGAAAGGGCCAACACCGCTGCGGCTCCGGGTGGATTATCTCCGGCCGGTGTCAGGGCGCACGATCGTGATCGATCACCAAGCGCAGAGAACGGCCTCGTCGGCTTGCACACCACGACAGATTCCACCGGGATCAACGTTTTCAAAAAACGTTTTGTCAGTGTGCACAGCGAGGCACGGGCAAGCTCCCACGGCCGCGGCGCATACACTTGTCGGCGGTACCAACAGCCAGAGAAGCAAAGACAATCAGCCACGAATCCCCCGATCGCGACGATCCACGTTACCGGCGTCATCAATCCAGATCCACTTCACCACCATCTTGGAAGTACTGTGCATCCCCACTACGACCCTCTCGTTCCGTAGCGGAGCACCTTTGTCGAAATGCTGTGGAAGATGCCGTGCGCCGCATGTGGATGCCGCAGGCCCGGCCGGGTGAACTCGTCACGCTGGGTGTGCGCGCCGGTCACGCCTCCCGTGTCAGGCCTCGACCGAACCTTTGGCGGCGGGCTGAGCCTTGAACGGAAGTAAAAGCTCATCCCCCGTGCAACGGTGCAACAGCTCCGTATCCAGAGATCTTCGCGCACGGCAACGACTTACTAACAAACCCCACGAGTCTCCCACCTCGTCCCGCGCGGGTGCGGGATCGAACGGCCAGCGGCAGCGGATGAGCCGTCGGGGCACCGCGTCTCCTCCGTCGAAGTGTGTGTGTGTGTTGTGACGCAGCGCGCACGCACGAACGAAGCAGCGCGGGTGGCGCCGGGCGCCGCAGAGGATCCCGGGGTTCGTTGAGGTTTTCTGCGCGTTCCGCTCACCCACGGAACCACTTTAAAACCCCAAGCCCTCGGCTCTCTCTCTCTCTCTTCCTCCACCCACATCGCGGTTGCGGCGACGAGGCGACGCAAAAAAACACATCAGATAAGAGAGGGAGAGGGAGATAGGGAGAGGAGGAGGAGGAAGGGGCAGTTAGCCAGCCTAGAGGAGTCGCCCCGCGGCCATGGCGAGCGCCGACCCCAACCGGAGCTTCATGAATGACGTGAGGCGCATCATAATCAAGGTGATTGACTAATTGGCGCCTTGGCGGCGGCGGCGCGGATTGCTGTCTTTGCTAGATCTAAGCGCTGCTGTTTTGCATTGCTATGTTCTTCTTTTGCATTTCCGAGGCTGTTCTTTTTAATCGAATCGTAGGCCGCGAGTAATTTCGTAGAGTTGGCACACCCTGTTTGATTTGGGTTCTCTGTTCCATTTCGGATTAGGATGGTGATTGGGAAGTGGGGATGAGGGGTTTTGTTTGAGGTTTTAGCTTTTACTTGATATTACGTGTTGATGTCGAAGTTGCCATGTTCAATAAGTATCTCCATGGAAGCATTTGCGGTCCTTCGTGTCCAGGATGTTTGGGCCTTTTTGTAACCAGGCACCGGAAAAGCTTAGGGGAAAGTAGATTCGTATCAGATGGAAATGGATGGGGGAAAGGCAGAGAGAAAGTGTACTTATGGGAATATTCCTCAAAATTCATCACATGCCAGCGCGCCCACGAGTTCCTGAATATTCATCACACGCCAGCGCTCCCACGAGTTCCTGAATATTCATCACACGCCAGCGCTCCCACGAGTTTGTGAATTCATTGCTTCTTTGATGCATCTTTTGTTCAAATACCGTGTTTTTTTAGATATGTGGGGAGTAGTAATGATCCATGAATGGAAAGAGTACAGGGAAGAAAACTATATTGTTTTTTTAGAAGTCTTTGGAAAAGAAGAGCACTACATGTGGTCTCATCTCAAAGCTGCCAATTCAGAGCAAGTATGCCACATCTGCTAGTCATTGACGGAACACAAGAGATGCAGATGGAATTTTGATCCCCGTATCCGTTTGTTACTTTGACCGCTATTGATTCCGTCCTTGCATGACAGGTGGGCACTGCAGTTATCACTAGACATGATGGAAGATTGGCTTTGGGCAGGATTGGAGCCCTGTGCGAGCAGGTAAATATTATAATTTCTGAACTTTTCTACCATTTAAATAAGTAGTCCGAGATCTGTTGGCAGGTACTTAAGTGACAAAATGTGGCATTGTAGGTGAAGGACCTGAACTCTCAAGGATATGAGGTAATTATGGTCACCTCGGGCGCTGTTGGTGTGGGGCGACAGCGACTCAGGTACCGGAAGCTTGTCAATAGCAGCTTTGCTGATCTCCAAAAGCCACAAATGGAGCTGGATGGAAAGGCGTGTGCCGCTGTTGGTCAGAGTGGACTGATGGCGCTCTACGATATGTTGTTTACCCAAGTGTGTTTATTTAGCCTGGCATGAACTTTACTGAAAAAAATAGGTACCTTGTGCATCTGTTTGTAACATCAACTTCTTGTGTTGCAGCTTGATGTATCATCATCTCAACTACTTGTGACAGACAGTGATTTTGAGAATTCAAAATTCCGGGAGCGACTCCGCGAAACTGTTGAATCATTATTAGATCTTAAAGTTATACCTATATTTAATGAAAATGATGCCATCAGTACTAGAAAGGCTCCATATGAGGTGCGTTTTGTTCAATACATTACCCTGAAAATTTAGAACTGCAGTTTTTGTTTGACATTTCTCTGTAATTGCAATATTGTTTGAATACTTCTACACTTCGAGCTTCATCATTGTATGCACACATAGCCATGACTTTCTAATTCCAGACCTATCGCAGCAGTTTATCATTTGAATTGTGATGTTCACCAACAATTCTGTTACAGGATTCATCTGGTATATTCTGGGATAATGACAGTTTGGCAGGTCTACTGGCATTGGAACTGAAAGCTGATCTCCTTGTTCTACTTAGTGATGTGGATGGCCTCTACAGCGGTCCACCAAGTGATCCTTCATCAAAGATAATACACACTTACATCAAAGAAAAACATCATCATGAAATTACTTTTGGAGACAAGTCTCGTGTTGGTAGAGGTGGCATGACAGCTAAAGTGCAGGCTGCTGTCTGGGCTTCAACAGGTGGCATACCTGTTGTTATAACAAGGTAAGTCAAACATTTGTCCTTTTTATAACATGAGAAATATGGCTGTCTAGCATTGCTCATATACACTTCACACTATCTGTACTTCTATAGTATTAATTTTTGTCATCATATGCAACCAGTAGTGGGTGTTATTTGGCAGGTGGTGATTCTGATGGATATTGTCACATTGCTAGAACTTATTACATTAGTGTACTTACTAATGTTAAAAAATTGAAGGCCTATAATTCGACACTCAAGTACCAACGACTCTTAAGATTAAACTCTCTTAACAATAAAATCTGAAATGATATGGAGTCCAATGTTTAGTTTTTAGCTTTGTAACATTAATGTCTCAACAGTTCTGGCTATAACACCACGAGTTTTTTTTTGCAAAAATTGTATTTGCTTACCCATGCATCTTGCATGTTACGGTCAAACTTTGGCTGTGATGGTTAATGCCAGAACATGGTCTGGATAGAATTATTGTTAACTAAAGAAGCTTCATCGTGCAATTTTTGTTTTTCCAATACCTATAAATGCTTCAAACCCAAATGATAAGCTTGCAGTCATTGATCAACTTGATAGAACCAAGTACACTCCATTTGCTGCAAGATATTTTTATGTTCCTAGTAAATGGCAAAGTAATTTACTAATTTAACCTTTTTACTGTTCTTGAAGTGGATGTGCGTCTCAGAGCATCCTTAAAGTTCTCCAAGGGGAGAAAATTGGTACTCTTTTTCATAAGAATTCAAGTTTATGGGAACCATCCAAGGATGTTAGTGCCCGTGAAATGGCGGTTGCTGCAAGAGATTGTTCAAGGCGTCTACAGGTATCTTTCTTTCCGCACTTAATTTCAGCTCACTGCAAGGTTCATACTGCCTTTTCCCACTATTTTTGCTGGTTCTAGATACTGATTCATATCATATGGACATTTGAAACAGAATTTGTCATCAGAGGAGCGCAAGAAGATATTGTTAGATGTTGCGGATGCTTTAGAGGCAAATGAGGATGCAATTAGATCTGAGAATGAAGCTGATGTAGCTGCAGCACATGAGGCTGGATATGAGAGTTCTTTGGTCGCTAGGTTGACTCTGAAGCCAGGAAAGGTAGGCCCAACATATATTTTCTCACATGTTTTAACTGCAGTTGGGTAGTAGTTTCATGTTTCTTATGAACTAAATTGATTTGTTGGATATATGAAAGTTGCTTTCTTTTCATTTTTGGATATTGTTTCTTGTTTGATTCAGCCTATATTTCGTCATTTGTAGATAGCAAGCCTCGCAAAATCCATCCGCACTCTTGCGAATATGGAAGACCCTATTAATGAGATACTGAAAAGAACAGAGGTGAATGCTTGTATTAAGACTACATTTTGAAACTCTGAGAAAGAAAATCTTCCAAGCTTTTTCCCTGAAATTCTAGATGATACATCTAAGGATTTGAACTAATAGATTACTTTTCTCAGGTTGCTGATGGTTTAGTTCTCGAGAAAACATCTTGTCCTTTGGGTGTTCTCCTGATTGTTTTTGAGTCCCGACCTGATGCCTTGGTCCAGGTAATCTTAGTTGTTAACTTTATTTACTTCTTTCTATAATCCATGTGCTTTGTGCATGATTTGTACTTGAGTATATTAAGCAGCTTGCTTTAAACATAATTGTGTAGATTGCGTCTTTAGCCATTCGAAGTGGTAATGGCCTTCTGCTAAAAGGTGGAAAGGAAGCTATGCGATCAAACACGATATTGCATAAGGTATTATCTTGTGCTATGTCGCACATTACTATTGGCATGGTGTATTGTTTTTAGCTTCCGTGTCCCTAATAATATTATTTTATTGTGTTCTAGGTTATAACCAATGCTATTCCTGACAATGTTGGTAAAAAACTGATTGGCCTTGTTACAACTAGAGATGAAATTGCAGATTTGCTAAAGGTGAGTATTAAATACCATTTACCAAAATAATGGTTCTACCAATATGACTAAACACATAATATACTGTACAGCTCGATGATGTCATTGACCTTGTCATTCCAAGAGGGAGTAACAAGCTGGTTTCTCAAATCAAGGCATCAACTAAGATTCCTGTTCTTGGCCATGCTGGTAAGTGCTCTTTGAACTTTATTCTTGCTGCTATTATTGCTCTTCAGAATGTTTTAATCTTTTGACTGTTGTGTGAGGTCAAGTTTTTGTTGAATATGACTTTGCATCCCCCCTGCAGATGGTGTTTGTCATGTATATATTGACAAATCAGCAGACATGGATATGGCAAAACGGATTGTGATAGATGCAAAAGTTGATTACCCAGCAGCCTGCAATGCAATGGTATTTGTCTAATTTGGTACCATGTATAGTATTGGATACATTTCTTTTGTTGGTCTCAAGTTTAAGTACTTTCTGGAGCATCTCTAGCTAAGAAGCAATGGCCAGATAACTAACATTTATACATCTATAAATATTTTTAAATTCCTTCTATTGATCTTGGCTGCAGTTTTCTGTTGGCCATAAAAACATATTTAAATTGTTGAGCCTGTCATTGCCCCTCCATATTTCCTAACATTATTGTAAAAATGAAATATTTGCGATTTATAATCGTATGTGCATGCCATGCTTGCTTCACTGTTCACCTTATCTCTTTTGAGTTTTTTTAACTTGATGAATTATTAAATACTTCTCTGAATTATTAAATATTTCTCTTGGTAGTTATTCTTCTAATATTTTTGGAATGGTGGTAGTTTTCCATTATGTGGTAAATTTTATTTTCAAATGTCTTGAAATAGTAATGTATGACTGATTAAATAACCTATTTTGCCTGCATTTTCTATAGGAGACATTACTTGTCCATAAAGATCATGTGAAGACTCCAGAACTTGATGACATACTGTTAGCACTCAAAACAAAAGGTTTGGTTTTCACTCTTTATGCACTGAAGTTGTATATTTCCTCCGTTGAGCCTTATATGCCGTCCATTCAATAGTGAAGAGTCAATGTTATATTTTCTCTAACTGTTAGTTCAACAATATGTGTTTACTGACACAAAAGTGATACAGTTGCATTTACATTTAACAGTATCTTCATCTGGTCATGATTATGTTGTCATTAACAATATTTTGTAAAAGGAATTATTGTCAAACTTTATTCTTCAAGACCCTGCCAGGTTCCTTTGATTAGTACACTTACAATTGTATTCTGAATTAGAAGAATAGTGGCTAGTACCAAGAGCTACCTTTACATTGTGCTGTGCTGTGGAATCAAGTAGTGGAGCGTTCTTATCAATTCGCATAAATCACTTCTGCTTTGATTTCAAAAGAAGTTGCCAATTAGTTCCATCATAAAAACAAAGTCACTTTAAAAAATCACTGCAATGCCCAAAGTAGCCCAAGTAATATATGCAATTCTATAGCTTTTATCATATATAGTTGTTAGTGGAGGCCTAGATGATCTCTTGATAAATGTTTGTAATTTGGATACATCATATTCTAAGTTCTTGTGACCTCTTCCACTTAATGTACATTCATGCAAAATAAAATACCTAGAAACTTGTGGATTGCTCTGGACATGCTACAGTTCTTCTTGTGTTTTAATTAATGTTATATTGCAGGAGTTAATATTTATTGTGGGCCTGTTGCACATAAAATATTGGGCTACCCAAAAGCAGATTCATTTCATCTGGAGTATAGTTCTATGGCTTGCACAGTTGAGTTTGTTGATGATGTACAATCGGCCATTGACCATATACATCGTTATGGAAGGTAGCTAAGAGTTATTCTGTATCCTGTCTCTCTTATTCATTAAGTATATTCAAGAAAACTGAGATTTGGTCGAACTGAATTCTCTCTGTCTTGTCTTCTATTTTCAGTGCACATACAGATTGTGTTGTCACTACAGATGAGAAAGTAGCAGAGACTTTTCTATGTCAAGTTGATAGGTATTTTTAAACAAGTCACTGTCTTCAATTTGAGCTCTTGTACAATTTGAGTTGAAGATGCCTTATTTCGTTATTTGTGCTAGTGATGCAGATAATCGTTGTTTGTGCTATTGATGTGGATGAATCTTTTTTCTGATACTGTATGATTATTAGGTGTCTAACAAGTGCTCTATTTTACTTCTGAAATTTCAACAGTGCTGCTGTATTCTATAATGCGAGTACAAGATTCTCTGATGGGGCTCGTTTTGGACTGGGTGCTGAGGTACTTCCAACCGTGTATGTTATTTTGGTGATGATCTGTCTATTTCTCTGATCCTTTGGAATATCTTGAATAGGTTGGCATAAGTACAGGGCGTATACATGCCCGTGGACCTGTGGGTGTTGAAGGTCTCTTAACTACACGATGGTATGTGGCTAACTGGCTATTGGATGAAGTCCTTCTATTATGCCCATTCCCATATCTTCTGATATTGCATAATCCAACCAACCAAACTTTTAGGATAAGAGCATATGTTATGGACCGATCCGTTCACTAAGCAGTGACAGACATTGGATTGGCTCTGAACAGTACAGGCCTAGAAATTGATTTTGAAAAGTTAAATCTTATGTAAGTTGATGTGATCATGTGATAACTCAGTACTGGAATAATGTAAAAGCATGTGCATTTGGATTGCTGGATTCCAGGTTAGACCATCTTGAAGGAATTTAGTAGACTAGAAATGGAAATGTCAAGCTGGTTTAAATGTACTCGCAGAGAGAACCATCTGAAAAAGAAATAATCCCATCCATGGGATACTACCATCTGCATACCCTCCCTTCTCCTATTATTGTTGGCTAAAAATTGTATACTGCGGTTTCTGGGAGTCCACACTTTCTATATCTTCACATATCTTAAATGAATCCTTGAAATATCCCATGTGTTATTACCTTTTCTAGCTGTAGGATCAGTTTGCTGTTGTTATACTATGTTATGTTAGTTTGTTATAGGAATCTTTGTTAGTCCCAGTAAATTTTTACTGTTATGGCCACGAAAATGATGATTTAACTAACTGTAATACACAAAAATAGAAAAATGTTCTTTTTAGAAAAGCAACTGTGATGCCAAATGGAGCCATAGGCTTATCAAGTTATCATCTAAACTCTTTTGGCATGTCATATTTCAGCAGAATTTCAATTCTTAAGCGGCTTGTTAGTTTTCTCATAAGCATTAGAATAAGAAACCATAATCATCCAGAACACCTGACGTCTCATGTATATTCAACAGAGGACATTCATGAATAATCATACAGCTAATAAACCTTTCCATCAAATAAATAGCTTCGTGGATAGCAAAAGAACTGTATTTCAATATTAATAGTTCCCTATTTGCATGGTCTTTCATTCTCTATTCCCATTACAGGTGATAAATAAAAAATTAATGATTTTTGGATGATTGATTTTGATATGTAGGATCATGCGAGGCAAAGGGCAAGTGGTGAATGGTGACAAGGATGTCATGTACACCCATAAGAACCTTCCTTTGCAATGAGGTTTGCTTCTGATCTGTACTCTGTTTTAAGATCTCTCAATTAGATGAACTGTTCTACTTTAATTAACTGTGCAATTTTGTGTAATAAATACAGCTCTGGATGTTTTGTCATATGGTGCTATACGGTTCAATGCAACTACTACATTTTGTTTATTGGGAGCGTCTAGGGATCACTCGAGTATTCTTTTTGTTATAGAGCACTTAAATTCTAGACACTTAGATTTTTATCCAATGGATCATACGCTTTTATCATCTTGCACTACTAATGGAAAATCATTTGGATGAAAATTTGAGTACTCTCAAAGTGAACAAGCACACGGTTTTAATTAGCAATTCCCTTGTTTATTTGGTAGAGCATACTAATGTGATGTGGAGCATACTATGCAGGTCATTCCTTGATCAGGATTCGGCGGAAACCCTATGAAGTATGATAGTTTCATCAGGCAAGCAAAAAAGGGTGAATCTTGTGAAAGATTGAAGGGCGCTAATCGATTGATTGTATTGTTTGATATATATTGCGGCGTTTTGGGTAGGCTATATTGTATGAGCTTGGAAGCCCCGCTTCTGCAATGTGACAATAAAGCAAAGTTGTGCTAGAGTAAGAGCAACTAATATACCGATACTATATATGTGCTTGTAACCAGTGTGGTATCTTTGATTGCTCGGTGTACCTTTGGTTGTTTCCACACTTCCGTCATGGTGGCCAGAGTATCTAATTTGGAGCTGCTGGTTTTGTGGTTTCTCCTCCAAAAGTTATTATGAGCTTACTAAACCACCACAAATTACAGCATGAAACAATTCGATGTGCTATACATCTGTTGGCTGTTGGACGCAAAATTGGAGGATTTTAGTTGGAACTTAAATTGTTCGGATGTGCCCGAGACAGGGCATATTGGTTGCGCTAGCACTCGAGGTAGTAACACATACACAATTAGGAAGCTATTTGGAGGCTAGGCACATTGAAAAATATAGGATTGAAATGTCCTGTCATTTTCAATCATATATAATTGAAATAATGTTTGATTACTTTGTAGAAAAATTATATGGATCTTTCCAAGAGGTAAGAGTCAATGAAAATATTTTTATAGAACGTAGTGCAAATGAATTCTTAGAAAAAGTTCCTATGGATTAATCCTATAAATCAAACAACTCACATAGAAAAATTTTCCACAGATTACAATCCCTCTGGAGCCTCTTTGATTTGTAGGAATTGAAAAAAAATACAAAAATATGATAGGAATCCGTGTGTAAAACAGAGGATAAGAAAACAGAGAAATTTTGTAAAACTGGGTGTTTGATTTCACAAGAATAGGAAAATCACCTTTCATGGCTGTTGTTTTATAAGCTCCTATGTTTTGTATTAGGATTCTGTTGATTGAGTAAATAAGAAACAATTGAACTTTAGTTAAACTATGTGTTTTATGAATGGACACGTAAAGTTAGCTTTGTTTCTTTCGACGTACACTACCAGGGCGAACCATTCACATATTCTGTATTGACTTCTGTCCATACTATTTGTTTGATTTTCTTCCCTATTTCGAATGCTGGTAATAGAAATTAAAAATTATTGAGAAACATCTGTAGCCATAATACATCTCGAAGAAACTTGATAGAAGTTTTGGTACGGTTTTTCCATTAAGCGTGGTTGTTCTTAGGGTATTAGAAACATATTACTGAAATGCGCCTCTCGTCATTAGCTTTTTTTTTACAGCAAGACTCCTATTATACATGCGTCTCTCCTCTATTCTATCATGTTGATTAACAACTAGACACCAAAACGAGCACCTTGGTGTGTGCCACTAAAGACCGATGGTACAGAACCCATGGCATCCGCCAAATATTGTTTTCACTCTTCAAAGTTCCTCACATCCATTCCTCCTTCAATGTTTATGTTTTCACCAAGAATTGAAGCAAAATCAATGGCACATACGTCCATTGCTAAACCATGTGTCCTCTTACGCCATCCATCTCAGCATTGATCGCATGTATATTTATTATTTGATTAGCACGATGTCATCCTTCAAGAACCGTCCCATCAAGCATCATTGAACTCCTCTTCCTTGCCAATGGTGGGCTACGATTTTTTAATCGTAATGTCTTGTCTAGATACTGCTGGCTTGAACTCTTTCAATCTTGCACACATGATCTCCTAGCTCTTCTTTGTTTGGTTTTCGTACCACTACAGATTTAGATTCACGTTCAGTATTTAGGGGTTGTTTGGTTGCCGGTCACATTTTGCCAAGTCAAAATTGTGGCGATTGCCACACTTGTGGCTTGCCACATTTTTGGCAAAAAAAGATTGTTTGGTTGATCAGCGATCGAACGCCACGGCCTCCGGCGTTAGCTCCCCGGAGAACTCGGAGCCTCCGACCTGGTTGGGCCGGATGTTGCTGGGACGCAAACGCCAGCTTATCTGGCGTTCTGGATGTCCAGAGAAACGCCAAGGTCTATGGCGTTTGTGGCGCACCATGGGCGCTGTGGCGGAGAAAATGCGCGCCACACTTTTGGAGGGAAAATTGTGGCGGATGGGCTAGTGGGCTGTGGCGAGCCAGAACTGACGCATCAACCAAACACTAGCCAATCCGGCTGTGGCGGGCCAAAATTTGGCGTGGCAATTTATGGCCGGGAACCAAACGGCCTCTTAGCTGATCAGGGCTCGTATTACCTGATTATGACTGTATTAGATTGGTCATTCGTCCAGCCAAAATCACGTCGATGTAATTATGTGCTTATGAAATTACTCCTCGACCTTCAATTTTCTGCTCAACCTTCAATTTACGTCCTCGGCTGCACTAAGGGTGCAATCGGAGCGGATACGGTTGGATATCGTTTAAATCATATTTGTTTTCATATATTTTTTCAGACATGGTATCGGAGCGGATAGTGCCGGATACGGATACAAACACGATAGTGTCGGTCACAAATACGGTATGAATACCAATCGAATTCTGTACGGTGACGAATATTTTATTGGATATCGCGTCAAAAATAAAATTCATATAGCACGCACATGTTCTCACATAGAACAATCAACCATACATGTTCAAAATGCATCAATATGTAGCATGTTAACAAGAAAATTTAACCGGCAATCAAATTAACACTAGTTCAACAAGTGTACTGATAGACGACAATAATATAACATAACACACAGTCTTTCAAATTTGAATGGATTATATCATTTCAGGAAGTCTTTCATAGGTTCTACTATTTTGGTATAAAAATATTTATCTTCTGTTAAAAATAAAACACGAGGGGGGGAGGAGGGGTTACATACCTTAAACAGTTAGTAATTCAAAAATTATGATAAAAAAGTAATTTAGATACTATACGGATAATATCCGAGAACTATCCGGATACTATCCGAGAACTATCCGGATAATATCGAATACGGTCGGATACTACTCGTACCATATTTGTATCCATAACCGGGAAATACTATCCGTATTCAACGGATATCCGAAAAATCTATCCGAGTGCTATCCGAGAGTTTTAGTAGGTTATCTGACCGGATACTATCCGAACCGATTACACTCTTAGGCTGCACGCAGAATAATTGTTATCTGGTCCAATTTTTACGGGACGGAGAAGCAACAAGGATTTTCTACTCAATCTTCAATTTTCTTTTTCTTGGATTAACATGGAAATCTTTTTTTTCCTATCGTTTTGCAGCGTTTTTTCATAAACACCAGCATATTTAGAAATCATCTTCATCATGATTTAGCATTAGAGCTGTTACATAGACTGCTCCAATGGGCAATGATCACCCGGAATTTGTATCAGGCGACCCTGAATCATTATCCACAGCACAAGCATAGAAACTGCTACACGATCAGCGCCTGAAGTTCTATTCCGGCGAGTTCTTTGGTCAACTTCTACAGCACGAGCAACCTCAACACATGCATCCTGATGGCTGATGCCGTCCGTCATCAGTCGATCACGCAACCGGCGGCCAGTGCACGGGGTCCTTGGACGTGTCGAGGGACGTCGGCGGTATCCACTGCCAGAACGCGGCCGGCGGCTGGTAGCCGGCAGCGTACGCCGGGACGAACTTGCCGGCCTGCGCAAACGCCGCCGCCGCCGCCGCGGGGTGGAACCACGGCGTAGCTGCGGCAACAGGGTGCGGGACGAACTGCGACGGAGCAGCCGCAGCTGCAGCCGCGGCCCTGGCGCTCTTGAGCATCTCCTCCAGCCTCTCCCTCTCGGCCTTCAGCTTCGTCTTCTCGTCTCGCAGCTCCGACTTCTCAGACTGCAGTCACATTGAACCGTAAGATCCCTAAACTTTTCTTTCCTGGCGAATTGTATCCAGCTAGTGATCCAGCGTGTGCAAGTGCAATGCGTTTGTTGTTACCTTTAGGCTCTTGATGGAGTCCTGGAGCGACTCTTTCGATGTCTTGAGCTTCTGACTCTCGGCACGCAGCTGGTTCAGCAGGCGCGCCGCGTCGCTTAGGATGGCGACCTTGTCGGCCTTCGGCGGCTTCCCGGGTTCCAAGACGGCGCAGAGCTCATTGAACCTGGAGTGGAGGTGGACCAAAGTTGATCAGGTTTGGTGTGGCTAATTGCTGAACACGTCTACCACTGAAGCAATGGATGGAGACTGGTATTGCCAGTCATGGAACTGAAATTCTGAGCTCTGGAACATGCCTTTCATTGAGCCTGTCTCGCCGGAGCTTCTCGCGGCACGCCTTGGTGCCAGGGGGCCCACTCGACTCCGGCCGAGATCTGCGGATAGAAAAGTAAAGTCAGATCAGGCCCATGGATTACAGCTCAATCAAATTTGGTCTGAAGATTGTGAGGTGTGATGGCATTTAGCATCCGTCACCAGTGACTAGGACGTTTCCAGCAACCGTGCTAATTCTGGCCTTCGACTTTATGCTGAAATCGAACAGTAAACCATGTTTTGTCACGGAGAAAAGAACCAGGACTGTAGCTGCCAAAACAGAGTCTAACTATGGGACACCTATCGAGTCGTAACCTATTTCTTGGACTCAAACTTGTCTGCAAATATTTCCAGCATCTTTTATATCATTAACGTCATAATCTGCAATCGGGTACTTTCGAGAGCTATCGTAAGTCACGTCTACTAGTCAGAGTTCCAGACTGCACTTTCCTCCACTACTAGTGCTATCTTTCTTCGACATCTAATCAGAGAACTCACAGGCCAAAATAATCCAAACAGGAGCACTATAATAGCAAGAAAATCCCAGAACTTGCCGTAATCATGTCAGCTGACGTGCAAATCACCAGGCTTAGAAGTTAGAAATCGAAAGAGAACGGGGAAATATTACCTCTTCTTGGAGCCGGAGTTGTCCTGGCCACCGTCCTCTTTTCTGGGAGCATCAAACCCCAATATCACGCTGCAAACCATCCATCCAATCAACCAATCAACCACCGAAAACTACCCACCATCCAAACCACCTGAAGAACAGCAAGAACGATGGGAAACAGAGAAGAAGAAAATCACCTGGACACCGCCGGGTCGTCGACCATGTAGATGAAGTCGGACCCCCTGGATCTCCTGCTCCACGAGCCCATAGTCCAGCAGCCACCCGTTCTGCCCATGGGCCCCGCAGCTCATCGCGACCAAGAACCTCAAATCCGAGCAGGCCAGAAGCAATTAATCCGGGGCAGATCTTTTAGGAGGTCGTGGGGAGGGCACGAGCCGGGGGAGGAGGCGAGATCGGGAACACAGCGAAAACGAAGGAATAATTGGTTAATCGGTCCGCAGCACACCCCGCTGCATGTTGGCCGCTGCCTTTTGGCGCCACCATAACAACGCGCAACTTATATGGGTGGGTTGGCTTTTGGCGAATAAAAGATACGTGGAGGCGTCGGGCGCGGGCCAAGACGCTCGCTCGCTTATGCTTACATGGTTTTCTCGTAGCATGGTCATGTTTTTCTAGGACCAAGTGGACATTGATTAGTTAGTGATTATGAAAAAACCAAAAGTGATGCGTAGAGCACGGATTGTGTTTGGCGGATGCCGTCTCGCTCTCTCTCCTCCTTCTCGGTGACTCCGAAAGCTCCGCTCTCCATCTAGTCCTCTCTGTTGACAACCTTCGTCGACGGTGCACTCCACGCGGCTAGCCCTCTCCATCTCTTTCCTCCTAAGCGCCTTTCTCTCCTTCTCCATCCATGGCTTCTCCTCAACCCTCTGATGCCCACGCCAACCCTCCCCCTCAAGATCCTCCTCCACTAGAAAATATCTACCTAGATCCTTTCTTTTCTCCCAAAATCCCCTCTCTCCCGGTTCACCCTTCGGCAGAAGGTGATGTTTCCCCTCAGCGGGATAAGGTTATTCAGCGAACAGGGGAGCTTATGGCGAAGGTCTCTTTGGGAAATCAATCTAAATCGGTTAAACAGATAAGGGAGCAGAGAACAGATCAGGAGACGATGGTGCAGGTTTAGTAAGGGGAAGATGGCCAAGGTAGGGATATTCATCGCCATGTCTCATTTGCTCGAACTCCTAGTGCTGAGCACGAAGATGAGGTAGTCGAAGAAGTGGATAGGGAATTCCCTATTTGTGCTTCCAGCTATGCTCAGCAGATTGAAGACTTAGATCTTACAGCTATAATGCAGAGTTTGCAAATTGCCATTCCGGAAGAAGCCAAGATAGGTTATCAAGGAGAAGAAATTCAAAAGCCAGAAGAAAACTCACCTTTTCAACTGATCATGAAGGTTGGATGCTCAAGTGGTGCTCCAAGAAATCTTCCTTTACAAGCGCTGAACGAAGTTATGTCCACAGCTTGGGGAAAGAGCTATTGGGTTATTGATCAGGTAAAGCATACTTTTTATAAGGCGTATTTTAGAGATGAGGATGCTATGGATCATGTCATAAAGAGGCAGCCATGGTCTCTAGACAAAGATAACCTACTGCTGGAATGGGTAAATCCAAGGATCCCAAAAAAGGATGTTGATGAGTATATGGAGTTCCTGAGAGATTTAGAGTTCCTCACATGATGAAGTATGTAATAGATAAAGTGGCTCAGCCTTCGGATATACACCCACCTCCTGATATATCTATGAAGACCACAAGTAAGTATGTTTCAGCCTATGCTAAGATGGATGTCAGGCTTCCAGTCAAAGACAAAGTGAGATACTATGTTGGCCCTGAAGAATACATTCTTTTCTATCTGCATTATGAAAAAATTAAAAGGATATGTACCTTCTGTGGTCTAATGTTTCATACAGTCCAGTTCTGCCCAAACAGAATGAAACTAATTAAGCATCTCATCAACATTAGAGCAAGCACTGTCTCGGTTCCTTTCTCTTATATAGGGCTCTGGACCTCGCAGGCCTCCAAAATTCCTCAGATTGCTTTCGAGCAATCAAATATTTTGGGAGGCTTATCCTTGGAATTTAGAAGATACATGAAAGTTGATAAATCTAGAGAATCAATCCCTTTGCAGCTGTCTCAGTTCACTTTGTCAGATAGCAGTTCAGGTCAGAAACTGATTAAAGGGAGGGAAAGAGAGAGTCAGAAAGTTTCAAATGAGGGCAAAGGTAAGTTGCATGCGTCCGCCTCTAGGTCCATAGAGGCCCACTCTCTCATCCCCAGTATTCTTGGGCCTTCTCCACATTCTAATAAACCCCCTTATGACTCTAAAGTGACCCATGCTGAAAACCACAATATGAATCTTCAGCTTCCTTCCAAAAAATCTCCTCTTTAGATATTTCCTCATAGTCATCCAGGGAACTCCTCTCTTATACAATGTCACAGCAGTATGTCTCTCCATACTCCAGCTCTTAACCCACTTAAAATTGACATATCCACTCAGGCCATAGTCAGAAAGCAACAAAATTCAGGCTCAACTATCTCTCAGCGCAGACCGAAGAGACAAGCTATTGCTGACCCAGTTCAGGATGAAGAGCAAGATGAGTTTGAAGGGCAAGGCAAAGTCAGATTCAGGTCTGTACCTCCCCCTTCGCCGCAATATTCCGGGACAGCCTCGTCACACCCTCGTTCTCTCGATAGGACGGCTGTTCATGGGCCTGCCCAAGCTAGGTATGCTCTAGATGAGGTCACTGTTTTGGACACTGGCCTTCACCTTCAATCTACTCAAGTCTCAAGATGCTCATTGTGGTGTTAGCCTGTTTGGAGCCACTCATACAGGACAATACACCCAAGCAGCAGGGGAAAGGAGGAGAGTCCATCCTAAGGGTTCTTGCTGGGATGTCAGGAAAATTAGAAGCAAGCGATCTTATGCCAATTCTTCAAGCATGTCTGGTGATGCCCTTAATAGTCATATTGCAGGTGCTGTGCAGCAGGTGTCGGTGTTTTGATTCGGCAATAATGAATATGGGGTAGCATATGCGTAGCAGATCTAGATGGGTGCACACGGGACACAGAGTTTAGACAGGTTCAGACCCTCGGAAGGAGGTAATACTCTACGTCCTGTGTTTGGTGGATGATATTGCTTGTGTTCCGAGTGCCGTAAGACCTTGAGAGGAGATCTCTAGGTTGCTTGGGTTTTGTTTCTGTATTGTTTCTATCTCTACGAAAGCTTACCGATCGGGGGATCCCTGCCCTGCCTTATATAGGCAGCAGGGGTAGGGTTACACGAGTCCAGATCGGTTTAGAAGTATATTTCCTAGTCGGTTACAATCAGGATCTGAGATACCGGGTAGGTACAGGTTTATGTCTTGTACTCCAAGTTGATGAAGCGTCCCCGTGTAGAAGTCAGACTCCGAGTAGTCGGCCCGGTCCACCCTGTGTACGGAGGGCCGGCTTTGTCCTCCTTGACGATACCCGGGTGCTATGTCATCGTCAGTAGCCCCCAAATCCTTCACGATCTGGCTGCAACTTGTCTTGCTAACGCCTTCACCCAAACCAGGTGCTTTTTGCCTTCTCCCCTGGGCAAGTTTCCCGAGTGGTATCCCCCTGAGCGTGCCTCCTTGTTGCTTGCAGGGAGATTGTGAGGGACTCATAGAACTCCTGTGGAATAAAAATAATAAGCCGAGTAATATTCACCCGTAGGGCAGGAATATCATGGCAGGTGAGCTAATAAACGGGTTAGTCCTGGTGGTATCCGGTCATTTCCAGCAGATGGAGACCAGCTATCGACCCATCGGGGGGCATACCATGAATCCCGACTGAATTCCCGAGTGGCACCTGGTTACCAGAGTGGCTCAGGTTCAGCTAGTGTCCCTCTGGGGGAAATGCCCTCGGAATTCACGTCAGAACCAGGACACAGGCTGTAGCACTTCGGTTCTGAGTCGTTCGGAATCTAACTAGTGGCCCGCTGGAGGCGCACTACTGCCGCCCTTCACTCAGATGTATTCAAGTGATTGTGGACCCCTGGAGGTCAACCACCGAAACCCTGCAAACTGTAATGTTTCAGTCCCGAATTGTTCGATAGCCGACTAGCAGCCCGTTGGAGGCACGTTACCATTGCTATTTATTTGGGGTGTATTCAAATATCCGTTAACCCCAGAAGGCCAACCGTTGAAACCCTGGTCAAGCGGGCGCTGGAAGCGGAAATGTCACGTCACGCCGTAGAATCAGAAGAGTCACGCTGTGGAAGCGGAAGAGTCGCACCACCCAGACTGTCTTGCTTTATAAGACAGGGGAATCAGCGCGGACTGTTCATCTTCCACTCAGTTCACACTTTGTCGCCTCAGCGCCCAACTGCCTCTTCATCTTCTCCGCACCCTATCAAATCGAGAGCGCCGCCACGCAACATACCCAAATCGCCGCCATTTCTGCATCCATCTTGCCGCCACATAGAATCCGCCTCGCCACCGAGTAGGGCTCCGTTCATTCGCCTCCCCACCTCAGCCGGCCAAACCCCAACCAAGAAATCCAAAACCCTAGATCTGGTCCGCCGCCGCTGGATGCCCACCATCATCAAGGAGGCGGACTTGTTCGGAGAGGAGGAGGAGAGCTCGGTGCCATCATCCACATTCGGTGAGAAGGACTTTCTGACCGATCTAATGGCGCCTTGGGTGAAGTCCACGGCGACTGAAGCCAAGCTGCAGGCCATGGTGGAGGCGGGGGTGCTGCCGCCGAAGGAATTAATCGAATGGCGCACCGCCGATGGGGAGGACTTCCCCACCCCGAACATCGATGAGGTCGTCGTCCACGCCTCCTTCTTTTTTGGGGATTCTCAGTGCCAGCACATCCCTTCCTGCGTGGGCTGCTGTACTTCTACGGGCTGGAGCTGCAGAACCTCAACCCGAACGGGATGCTGCACGTGGCCTGCTTCATCACGCTGTGCGAGTGCTTCCTCGGAATAGAGCCGCACTTCGCCCTGTGGAAGCAACTCTTCGTCGTCAAGCCGCAACCGAGCCGGAACAACCCGGCCGTGGTGGGGGGTACCGGATTCCAGCTGAGGTCCGGCACTGTCAAGAACTACCTGGAGCTCCCCTTCCAATCATCTAACAAGGGATGGCACTCGGACTGGTTCTACTGCTCCAACCTCGAGCCCTCGCTTCCGAGGTTCGAGGGCCAGCTTCCCGAGATCAAGCCGAGCTGCACCGAAAAAATTGGGAGCAGCACGGGGTAGAAGTCCTCTTGGGGCACCTCGCGCGAGTGCTCCAGACTGGAGTCACTGGAGTCGGGGTCATCTCGACCTTCATCAGCCGACAGATCCAACCCGCGAAGTAAAGGGTGCATCCGATGTACGAGTACATCAACCAACTGGATGTGACCCAGGAGTCGGCCGACGTGCTCTCGGAGGAGGAAGCACAGTGCTGAGTCGGGAGGCTGGAGGCCCAAGGCACAAATCTGGATACTTCCGGGCACCCGGCGCCTTTTAGCTTAGCCAACCCCCCGAGCCAGGTGAGTGACCAATCTTCAGACTTCGTTATTTGCAGTTTGTGCTGTCGTCGAGTCTGTGAGTCATGTGATGACGTGTACTTCTGTGTGATGAATATCTTGCCACTTTGTGTTGCGTTGAATTTGAGGTTGCATGAATTCGGTTTTGAATCTGTGGTTGATTGTTTGAGTTTCTCAATTTGTCTCAAGGAAAAATTGAGTGGATAAAGGATTTTTCTCGACTGACTTGGGTCAAGTGGAAAACTTGTGCTCGCGACGCTTTGCTTGGTCTATTGTGTGCAGGTGCGAGTTGGGTGCGGCGATGGTTCGGCCATATGGACCGGCATGATAGCTTGGAGGGCTGAGATGCGGTCAAGGAGGTGGCGACGACATCGTGCGGCTTAAAAGCATGTACGCGGACGACAAGAAAGCGGGTGGAGACGAGACGTGAGGACCAAGTCAGTGCGAGGGCGTTTTGGTAAAAACGCAGAAACCACCGAAGCTCAACCAAGAAACTGCGGCGGCGGCCGGAAGCGGTTTAGGGTTGGTAGCTTAGGGTGGAAGGAAAATCGAGGGTGGCTAAGCTATTTAGACGTTTTGAGATGCGTGCTAAGTAACTAGGGCCATTAGGGCATGAGGCCCAAGAGTGGAAGAGGGGGTTGTCCCTCCCCACTATAAATAGGTGATTAGGGTTTCTTAACCCTTGGAACCCTTTTGATGAGATGATGAGAGCTGCACTTAGAGAGTGCTTTGTCTAAGATGAGAGGCATGTAAAAACACTAGAAAATCCATGAAAATCAATACAAAAAGATTTCCAAGAAAAGCCATGAGTCTCCCCTTGTGATTGTGAGTTTTTCTCTTTTTGCTCTTTGGATTTTCGTTCTTCTCCTTCCCTCATGGATTGATTTGTTTCTTGAGGTTTGTTTGGTGGAATAGATTGTTAGGACGTGTGAGATGTTTCTATGTTGATTGAATATCAAAATCCCTCACAAGTTCTAAGAATCAATTGATTTGATTTCGTGCAAGTTCTTCCTCTTGTTTGTTCTTGGAACAGCTGTTGGTAGATTGGGGTTTTCTCTTAGCACAGATGAGCTTTTGAAGTGATTCCAATTGGAACAGCTCCGTAAGTCGTTTGTCTATCTCTGTGCAAAATTTCATCCAATTCCGTTGGGTGGATCAAAATCTGCGAACGTTTTACCGAGCGACGATCTGCTGTTTCGTGAAAACCGGAAGTTCCGATTTACTTACACCGGAAGTTCCGGTCACATCGGAAGTTCCGATCCAGCAGTCGGACGTTCCGGTTTTTCCCGAGCATTTAAAATCAGGGTAACACCGGAACCTCCGGCCACATCGGAAGTTCCGATCCAGGCGTCGGAAGGTCCGGTTTTTCCAGAACGTTTAAAATCGGGGTAACACCGGAAGTTCCGGCCACATCGGAACTTCCGATATTTGCACCGGAACATCCGGTCTGGCTGTTTTTTTGTAACTTTTCTCAACTCGTTTGTCGATTGCTTTTCCGCTGCATTCCTTGATTCGATCACAATGACTAATCAATAGTTTGTGTGTTCTAATCTTGTGAAGAAATTTTGAGTCCGACATTCACCCCCCCTCTGTCGGAAGCCACCGATCCAACAGAGTCATCCTCGGTCTGCGTCTGTGTGCTCCAACTTCGCAGGACTTCTTCGGATTTAGTTCCAGTGCCCCTCTGCCAGAGAACGAGATTTGGAACTAGCCACTGTACGCCGACGTCCCCAGTGGTGGGCAACCATCGCAGAGGAGCGCCGGACCGTCTACCGCCAGTGTTGGGTCGTCGAGGAGAGGGACACCCGCTGTGGAAGAGCCCAGCGCTCCTCCGCCGACTACGGTGGTGCCTAAGGAAGGCCCTTAGGAAGAGGAAGATGACGTCCCCCTCATTCGGAGGAGGAAACGCACGACTGATGCCACCTTCGGGGGGCAGAATGACTCTTTGGTGCCGCCGACTTCGGCGACCACCGCAACGGGGCAGCAGGTCCCGAGGCCCAGGAGGCGCATCCCCTTTCCCCGGTCCAACAGGTATGACACCAAGCGAGCGTCCCCTGCTTTTTATTGTGGAGAGTAGTAATAACCTGGATGTCTTTGTAGGTCGAGGAAACCGGTGGACCTCCCAAGGAGCAGGCCAAGTGCCCCAGGGCCCGCTCGGAGCGGAGGCGGATCAGAGCCAGATGCCCGACCCTCGTCTCCCCCGAGGACTATGGACGCTCCTTCACCACAGCCTTTCCCCTGGCAGGGCGGCGCGCCCCCGACCCTGCCACCTGCCCCTTGGCCGGAGGAGTCCAGCGCCGGGGCACAAGGCCCAATCGCGACTGAGCAGGCGGGTCTGAGTCGGGCTTAGACTGTCCCGCCGGATCACCGGGGGAACTTGGTGCTGCCAGTGGAAGAGGTGGAGATCAGCCGAGTGCCGCCGCCGCCGCCAAGCTTCCACATGGACGTCCAACCGCTTCGGGTCCGCCAGATGGATCCCTCGAAGCCGAGCGAAGTCCTGCGGGAGATCGATGACGCTCGGGAGTCGAAGGAGTGGGATAGGGCACTGAACGCCGCCGCCCAACTCGGAGAAAAGCTCCTGGCGTTGTTGAAGACGGTGAAGGAGAGCGCCAACTTGGTGAACGGCAAGATACGGCCGTTAATGCAGGTATGATTTTCGCCCTTGTGTTTCTTCTCTTTTTTATTTTTTTTGCCGTGAGTGCGCGGACGGTGCACTCACTGGGGAGTAGCCCCCGAGCCTCTGGCTGACTGGAACAGTCGGGCGGGGGTTCTCTTGGTAGCCTGCAGATTTCGCATTGGGGGCACGATCAGTGCACCCAATGGGTGTAGCCCCTGAGCCTCCACTCGGTTTGTGGAACCGAGCGGAGGGTCCTGACGCTTTTCTCGAGTAGCTAATTTCTTTTGTTGTCTATGCAGAACTTAACCAGGAGGTCCAAGGATAAAACCGAGTTCCTCCAGGCCAAGCTCCCGGCCTTCGACCGACTCGGCCAGCGCCGGGCTGAGTGGAAAAACTTGAAAGGCACCCTCCGCACAGTGCAGGAGTAGGTGACCATGAAGGAGGCACAGATCGAGGCGATGAGGGCTCGCGTTGGGCAGCTCGAGGAGGAAGGGGTTGCCGCCGAGGGCAGCCTAAGGAGGGCCTTGGAGAACACCGAGTCCGTCAATAAGAGGGCTTCGGACTCTGCCGCCGGTAAGGACTTGACCCTCATCTGCTCAGTCAAAGCTTGCCGATTATCTTGTTAATATATTTGCTTTGTCTTGACAGCGTTCCAGATACGCATCAGGAAGATACACGAGACGGCCGAGTCCTTGAAGGCGGCCGGTTGGATGGCCTATGACGCTTTGTGGGAGGACGACCCGACCCCGGACCACGCGGAGGTGGTCGTGGAGCGTCTTCGGCGAGCGCCTGATCAGGCGAAGGCCTTGCTGAAGGAGTCCACCCGGGCCGGAGTAGAGTTTGCGCTCGTGGTGGCTAAGTCCCACTATCCGTCGATCGACATGAAAGAGATCGAGGAGGGACTTGCCGCTGACGTCCCTGACGAAGAGGTCCCGGCGCTGATGGAGGAAGTCCATGCTAACGCGAACTCCTTAGTCGACCATGCCAGCCTGTAGAAGTAGGGATATGTATATAAACTGTTCGAAATGCATGCCAAGTACTCAGGAAGTCCGAGTGTTACTCTTTTATGCATGTCTTTGGCGAACATGTTATGTGTTTGTTAATCTTTTTCGTAAAGATTCATTTGTGTGTAAGTTAGCTCTTTGTGTGCGCTTTTGCCGATTCGTCGTAGCCCCCATGGCGTAGAGATTAGCCGTGGGCTGTTTCCCGTGTAGCGTAAGGTTGTGGCGTAGGCCGGTGATCAAAGACAAAGAGTTAACGCCGAGCTTTTTACACAGTACTAAAAATGATTGTGTGAAAGGGAGAAGCCGAGTACGCTTAGGCACACCCAGTGTGGTGTAACCCCCGAGTGTCCACTATGCGTAGCCGTGAGCGTGCATAGCGGGCCAGTCGGGAGCCCCAAGATTTACTCGGATGGAGCGAAGAAATTTTTTTATTCATGTATTCATGCTTAAAGTGGCAAAGTACAGAGCTTAAGCATAGAAGCGATGTAGCTGTTCAATGTTCAAGGCGTTGGTGAGGAGGTTGTCGTCCTTATCCTTCAGTCGGTAATCCCCCAGGCGCAACACTTCAGCGACAACGTACGGGACTTCCCATGGTGGGGAGAGCTTGTGCTTGTTCTTGTTGGACTGGACTCGGTGCAGGACCAAGTCGCCAACGTTAAACGCGCGTCCGCGTATGTGCCGGCTGTGATAGCGCCGTAAGCCCTGCTGGTACTTGACTGACCGAAGGAAAGCAATTTCGCATGCCCCTTCAAGCTGATCAACAGCGTCTTGTCTTGCTTCCTCCGACTGGTCCTCATTGCAAGCGCGGATGCACGGGGATCCGTGATCCAGATCAGTCGGCAATACGGCATCGGCTCCGTATACCATGAAGAAAGGAGTGTAACCGGTTGACCGGTTGAGTGTAGTCCGCAAGCTCCAGAGTACTGAAGGCAACTCTACTGCACATTTACCCGCAAATTTCTTTAGTCGCTGGAAGATCTGAGGTTTGACGCCTTGTATAATCAGACCATTGGCGTGCTCAACCTGCCCATTTGTGCGTGGGTGTGCCGCTGCAGCTAAGTTGAGCCCAATTTGGTAGTCGTCGCAGAATCGAAGGAAAGCGACATCGGTGAACCGAGTGCCATTGTCTGTTATGATGCTGTTGGGACGCCAAACCGGTGCACGATGTCCTAGAAGAATTCGACGGCCCGCTCTACCGTGATCGTGGCGACTGGCTTGGCTTCAATCTACTTGGTGAACTTGTCAATGGCGACGAAGAGATGAGTATAGCCCCCGGGAGCCTTCTTGAGGGGACCAACCATGTCCAGACCCCAAACAGCAAAGGACCATGTGATTGGGATAGTTTGGAGTGCCTAAGCCGGCACGTGTGTCTGTCGGGCGAAGTATTGGCATCCCTCGCAGGTGCGCACAATGTGTTCAGCATCTGAGACGGCAGTCGGCCAATAGAAATCTTGTCAAAAAGCTTTCTTGACTATTGACTTTGGCGCCGCGTGGTGCCCACAGATCCCCGAGTGAATGTCGTGCAGCAGCTGTTTTCCCTGGTCTTGAGATATACACCGCTGGAGAATTCCAGAGGTGCTCTTCTTGTAAAGGTCGTCGTTGATTATGACGTAGGCCTTGGCACGCCTCGCAAGTCGTCGTGCCTCGGTCTGATCCTGTGGGAGCGTGTCCCGAAGAATGTAGTCGAGGAAAGGCGCCGTCCAATCGGGAGTGATGACCAAGACCTCTTGCGCAGTCTGTTGAATGCTATCGGATCCCTTGGGGTGTGGTTCTTCGGTCTTGGACGCAGTCTCCACCTTGATGGAGGGCGTATGCAACTCTTGGAGGAAAACCTCAGCCGGAACGATGTCTCAACTGGACCCCAGTTTGGCGAGTGCATCTACGGCCTCGTTGTCTCGGCGGAGGACGTGCGTGAGCTCGAGGCCGTCGAACTTGACTTCAAAATTGCGCACCTCTTGGCAGTAGGCTTCCATGACGGGGTCTCTGCACGACCATGCCTTCATGACTTGCCTAACCACCAGTTCAGAATCTCCACAGGCAAGGAGCCGGCGAATTCCGAGTGAGGTCGCAATGCGTAGCCCGTGAAGTAAGACTTCATACTCGGTGACGTTGTTGGACGCCGGGAAGTGGATCTGTAGCACGTACTTAAAGCGTTCCCCTTTCAGAGAGATGAGTACGATGCCAGCCCCCGCGTCTTGAAGCATTGGCGAACCGCGAAGTAGAGCGTCCAATGTTCGAGGTCAACGACATAGGGCGGGGATTGGACTTCTGTCCACTCGGCCATGAAATCAGCAAGAGCTTGGGACTTGATGGCCATGCGAAGAGTATAAATTATGCTGAATGCCATGAGTTCTATTGCCCACTTAGCAATCCTTCCAGTGGCGTCGCGATTGTTGATGACATCAGCGATCGGGAAGGAACTGACCATCGAAATCGGATGTCCTTGGAAGTAGTGGACCAGCTTCCGAGAAGTTATGAACACCACATAGATGATCTTCTGTATCTGTGGGTACCACGCCTTGGACTCGGAAAGCACTTCGCTAATGAAGTAGATCGGGCGTTGAATCTTCTGGATGTGGCCCGGCTCGGAACGCTCAACGACCAAGACAGTGCTAGCTACCTGGGTAGTCGTTGCAATGTAGAGAAGCAGCGGCTCGTTGGGCATCGGGGAAACCAGCACAGGGGATGTGGTCAGGAGCGTCTTCAGCCTGTCGAGGGCGTCTTGGGCCTTAGATGTCCAGGTGAAGGTATCCAACTTCTTCATGAGTTTGTAGAGGGACAAGGCCTTTCCGCCGAGTCGAGAGATGAATCGGCTGAGGGCTGCCACGCACCCGGTTAGCCTTTGGACATCCTTGAGGCTTTTTGGTGGTCCCATCTTAACGATGGCCTTGATCTTTGTGGCGCCCCCGGTTTTAAGGCCAGTAACTCCCTCGTGATTATTGTATCGGTCCCCTGGATCAGTAGGCGATACACACGAGTTAACATGTATATCATTGTCATACATGCGTAAACAATTGAATAGACCGATAAGGTCGATGATCTGATACCTATAGCCCAACGGCTATAAATTTGCAACGGAAATCCAGCGGAGTTGTGGCCCATCAGTATGCCATACCCGACAGGCAACTGACTGGGGTTACGCCCTAGCGTTTGCGATCGTAAGCTTCTTCGGACTTGACGTCTCCTTCGTCTGGCCAAATCAACAAGCCAGGTGAGTACATGGAATGTACTCGCAAGCTATTCCCACAAGAGGAAATATACGGCAATATTTCATGCAGGGAATTGTTCAAGGGATAACTCTAACCTAAGTTGCAAGTTGTGCGGAAATGTAAGTTCTTATTTGAAATACAGTATAGTAGATTCAAAAGCATTTTCGAAATCCACAGGCTCATCTCTGTCGAGACAAAACTCGGTGCTGGGCAATCCAGCAAAACAGTCGTCCCCTAGAGGCCGGTAGCTCCATCTACCGCCTCGAGCAATCCTTACCACCTACCCGCGCTACCGCCTCACGGCCCGGGCTAGGCTTCCTCTTCTGCAGTTCCTCGCTACCAGACCGTAGCTTAAACTGCTCACTGTGGACACATCATGCCCACGTCCTTAATCCCATTTCCCAGCTTTCTCAAACAAAACTCAGTCTAACCAGTGTGTGGCCTTACCAATTCATGTCCATGACCGAGGACGCGGCTATTCGAATAGTTTTAACCCTCTGCAGAGGTGGTACGGCTTTACCCACAAGATGTAGGTCGCCCTGGGTATACTATGCATCGTATACTGACAGGACTAGTACAACGAGACCTTTCCCCCGTGTTCACACTAGAGCCGGACTCGCTAGGAGGACTACCCAACCTTTTGCATCTCGAATGTCAAAAGTGAGACTCTCCCCCTTTGTGTCGGACCATGTTCCACGTACCTTGTAGGACTCTACTGAGCTTTACCCCCACGACAAAGTGAGACCCACGAAGAGCTTTTTCCCCTACGCAGTCCCGTGGAGATCCTCTAGAGATTCCCGGATCCACTAGCACTACTCCCTAACTTCCCACGGTTCCGGCTCCGGCATTAGACGGGGTACCAGGTCCAGTCCTTCCCATAAAGGACATGTGGACGTACGGTGAGGGAACTGATCAGCGGCACTTAGGTTCGGTCCTTAACCGATTCGAGCGGGACTCCATAACCAACCAACTCCACGGGTAGCGACCGGCTACCCGACCATTCCTTCCGCAGGTAGCAACCGGCTACTCTACCTCCTCATAACACCCTTAGCATTCCCGCCCGAATCCAAAATCTCCATCACTTTCATTTGGGATTTTAGCAAACCTTTCATTTTAAAAGATTCCCTCGGAATGTATAACAAACCGAGGGTTTTGATCCCAATCCCATCGTATCGGTAAAACTTAGTTTATACTACAGCAGGACTAAGCAGGGCTATCGCCTATACTCCTAATTAAATTGCCGATCGTCCAATGATCAACACTTAATACTAGGGTTACAAGGTCATAGTATCTCGGGCCTAAGCCGTGCAACTAATAGGAATAGCTAGGACTACATAAAATAATGATTTAACCCACATAGCATGCAATTTCATAAACAACATAATTAACTTCACAAATATAGGATCTCAACATGGTCAAGGTGGGAATGCTTGCCTGGCGAATTGGCCGAGTCTCGATCTCGAACTCAAAATGGCAATCGTTCGGAATCCTTCGTGCAATGCTCTGTATCGTCGGTTTCTACACGTCGGAAAATCGACGAATAAGAAGCAAATCGAAGCGACTTCAAACAACACAGATGGTTTGCATAATCAAGAGGGGGAAGGTACGGCCAAGGCGAATATACAAGTTTTAGCCAAGCTAGGGTTTTGGGGTTTTGAAAATACCGAGCGTAACTCGACGAGGAATGGAGTGAGTATATAAGAGTCTAAATGGTGGTGAGGTTCCGAGGCCTTAGGGTTTAAGTTTACAACATAAGGGTTGCCCTAGACACGTATATGTCACATGAAATGACGCTGATTTTAATCGATTATGAGAATTCGTGTCATTAAGGTTATGTGATCAAACTCCTAATCTTACGGATTCATAGACGTTAGCGGTATTCTAACATGTTGCTGATGGAGGATTTTTGTCTTGACTATACTGACAGCTACCTGTAGGGTGTATACGCGGCGCTTAAAGAAAATAAAATTCTTACCCTAGACTTGATTCCTACTAGTAGAGTTTTAAAGCGGATTCGACTTCGGAATTACGCGGAGATAAAAGTTTGAACATTTTTAACTCGCTGGCGGCATGGGGATATTTTTGATTGTCCAGGCTTTGCATATACGGCATATATGTGGATTTAAAGGGGAAAAAAAGGAACTAATGCCCTAACTAAATTTCTATTCTTCGAATTCAAAATGATTTAAACTTGGAAAGATGTTTGCATCAAAAGTCTTTATTTGCGGTTAGCTTTCTGAGACTGGAACTAATCCTCAATAAAACGGTCATTAGCAACATGAACAGGTCGCATTGGCTGTGCTGGGTTCTAAACACAAATCACGGAATTAATTGCGCTTCCTTACCAGCCCACTGTGCCTTAATGCGGTCGGAGGCGGAAATTAAATGGGCGCATTCCCTGGATAAGCAACTGGGTGCTCACTCGCTCGGAAAAGAGCTCCCGAACACACCCGGCTGCTCGGGTTAGGATAGGGTGACGTCGGTACTTCGGATGGGGCGGTCGGCGGCGACTTCTCGGACGGAAGACTACCGGCGGCGAGCGGCGGCGAGGGAAGCTGCGGGGCCTCACCGGCGGCGAGGGGTGCCGAGGCGGCACGGGTGGAGCATCCGGCGACGTCCACCGGTGGTCGACGGCGGCAAGAGTGGCGGATGAGGGAGATGGGGGACGGGCAGCCGGCGGTGCTTGAAGCGGGGCTGATCCCGGCGGTGAGGTGGTCAGGGGGGAGCTTCCACCGGCGGCATGGAGCAAGGGCTCTCCAGGGGCGGATCTGGGCGGCGGACCTCGGTTCGAGCGACGGCAAACGGCGGCGGTAACCGAGGGACGCGCGGCGGCGGCTCGAGGGCGCAGCTGCGGGAGGTGGCGCCCGGGTGCTGGTGGGGGCGAGCGGCGCGCCTCAGGTGGCGGCGCCTTGGGTCCGTTCGGGCGGCTTGTAGGGGCGGGGTGCGCCGGCGGCGCTGAGGGGAGCGCGCGCGGTCTGATGGGGAGACAGAGGAGGTGCGCGGCGCCTTGCTGATGGGGCGGCGCTGCTCATGGGGAGGTCGGCCGGCGAGAAGGGCTGGGGGCGGCGGACCAGAGGAGGCGGCAGCTGGTTGTGCCGGAGTGGAGCAAGGGGAGGCACAGCAGAGGAGAGCTCGGCTTGGGGAAGGACTGGGGTTGAGGGGCAGCTCCTGGGAGCAGGTGCTGGCGTCTTGGGGAGAGCTCGAGTAGAGCTTGGTCTTGCTGATTCTGGAGCTCAGGTTTGGGGCAATGATTAAAAGGGCGAGTAGCTCAACTTGGGGAGGCTCAGGGTAGAAGAAGTTGTGAAGAAGAAGAGGGAGACTGGGGAAGTTACCCAGGACAGCTCTCACCTAGGGTAGTGCTGCGGCTGTAGAAAGGAGGGGAGGTGGCAAAAGGACAAGGCAACGTGTTCGTAACGAGCAAGAGGTTTGGCAGAGCGCAATAGTGCGTTGGCAGGAGAGAGGTCGGTTGGTGCACTTTGGGGTGGCTCTAGCAAAACGAGATAAGAGCTGTAGGGGTATGACGTGTGGGTCATGGCCCACATGACAGAAGCAACATGCAGCTCGGCTGGTACATTGAGTTGCAGTTAGCAAAGTCAGGAGAGGATGGCTGCAAAGATGTATATACACATATATATATTTATCCTAGGAGAGAGAAAAGATGGTGAGATAATCAAGTGGCCACATGCACAGATACGTTGAGGCTTTTAGAGTGCGGGTGTCCATACGCACTTTGGGAAAATCTAAGGATGTATGCAGGCATAGGGTGGTAGCAGAAGCGCACGACGAGACGCGGTTTTGGATCTCGCTCCTGCTCGAAGACTGGAAGTAGCGTTCGGAGCGTATGTGCACACATACACTTAGGAGTTTTTGCGTATATGTGGCGGCAGCAACACCAGAATGTTCCTACTAGGTCATGGTGGTTAGGTCTTGGAGAAATACTTCTGATTCACCCATATGTACGCATCAGACTGCAGTTCGATGCTCGCTGTCGACCCAGGGTTTATTGCTTCTGTTTTCAGGTATCTACGAATCGGGTAACAGTATTTTATGACACATCTGGGTCGAGGACATTATTTTGTGGCTCCATGAACTTTCCCGAAATTTTTAGGAAGGCCTAAGGTCGTTAGGTTTTGCGATTAGAGTTTTAGGATGAAATAGGTTTAATCGGAAATAAGAGAGTTAGGGCTGGAACTAGGGGTTTCAGGGCGCGGCAAGTTGACGCAAGGTATGGAAACTCTTGGATGCCTCTTCATCTCGACTCGGGACAAGGTGCCGCGGCTGCAGACGTCCTGTTGCACAGTGTTGTCGCATTAGGGTTTCTGGAGGAGGTTCGGTTAAATCGGTAGGTGGGATTCGGCGTGTGGCACCGGGGTTCCGGAGGGTGGCAAGGCATGGGGCAGCTATGGAAACTCCCGGAACTTTCCTGCCTCGGCTTGGGCTAAGCTACCGCAGGGTGCCGTGGAGGTATCGGCGCATATAGCGCAGATGCTACCTTATCCTTGCGTTAGGGTTTTGGTTTGCGTCGCTTGGCGGTTTGGCACGACTTGCGATAAAGTTTTTAATTAGGTGTATTTCAGTTCGCATTATTACTAAAAAGTTTTTGTTGGCCCTAATTTTCGGGTGTTGGAAAATCGGGGTGTGACAATCTTCTCCGGGTTAACCTCGATCCCTCGTTCGGAAATGATGAAGCCGAGTAACTTCCCCGAAGGGACTCCAAAAATGCATTTCTCCGGGTTGAGCTTCATGTTGAATTGCCTGAGGTTGGAGAATGTTTCTCCAAGTCGGTTAGGAGATCTTCTTTCTTCTCAGACTTGATCACCACGTCATCGACGTAGGCCTGCACGTTCCTTTTGATTTGCCCCTGGAGGCAGCGCTGTATACATCGTTGGTATGTAGCGCCGGTATTCTTCAAGCCGAAATGCATGGAGACGTAACAGAAAGCCCCGAATGGAGTGATGAAGGATGTCTTGATCTCGTCGTCCTCCTTCATCTTGATCTAATGGTAGCCCGAGTAGGCGTCGAGAAAACACAAAATTTCGTAGCCAGCGGTGGAGTCAATCACCTGGTCAATGCGAGGTAGCGTGAAGGGGTCTTTAGGACATGGTTTGTTGAGGCTCGTGTAGTCAACGCACATCCTCCATTTTCCATTCTTTTTGCGAACAAGAACTGGGTTCGCTAACCAGTCGGGATGATACACTTCTTTAATAAAGCCAGCTGACAGAAGCTTGGCTATCTCTTCTCCTATTGCTCTACGCTTATTCTCAGCAAAACGCCGCAGGCGCTGTTTGACTGGTTTGGCATCCGGCCGAACATTCAGAGAGTGCTCGGCAGCCTCCCTCGGGACTCTACGCACCATTATTATCCCGTGGGGACCCAGCATTTTGAGCTTTAGGTAGACATAGCTGGGGACGGCCACGAATTTGGCGTAGCAGAGACGCTCCAGGATAGCGTGATACGAGCCTGGGAAGTCAACAAACTCGAAAGTGAGGGTCTCGGTCCGGAAGTTGTCAGGTGTACCAAAAGTGACCGCCAAAGCGATCTGCCCGAGTGGCTTTGCTAGCTTGCCGGGTACAACCCCATGGAAGGGTGCACCGTGGGCGTGACCTCTGAGTAAGGGACCTTCATGTCGTCCAGAGTCTTGACATAGAGGATGTTCAAACCACTCCCTCCATCCATGAGGACCTTGGTGAGGCGGACGCCGCGGATAATTGGGTCCACCACCAAAGGGAACCGTCCGGGATGAGGTATGTAGTCGGGGTGATCCGAGCGATCGAAGAATATTACCGACTCGGACCATCGGAGGTACCTTGGCATAGCCGGTTCGATCGTGCTGACCTCACGGCCTGTGAGCTTTTGGGGACGCTTGGACTCGTAGCCATTCGGACCGCCGAAGATCACGAGGCACGCCGTCTCTTTTGGGAATTCGTTGCTCTCATCCGGAGGAGGCTCCCTTTTGTTTCAACTGGGGGTAGAAGGCTTGTTCAGATTCTTTAAGAGATTGCTGTCGCGCGTGAGATGATTTGACTTTGGTCCATGAAAGTGACATGGCTGGCCCATCATCTCCTCAAAAGTGGCGTTACCGCGCTGAGGATGACGTTGCGGAGCGCGTTCGGCAGCTGAGACGAGGTCTCCACTCTTACGCTTCCGGTGTTTCTTCTTGGGCGACCCGAGATGATCCTTCACTTTGGGGGACTCGGAAGCCTTGCCCTTCCCCTTGTCATCTTTGGTCACACTGCAAACAGCTTCTTCACCAGTTGCAAAGTTGTTTGCAATATCGAAGAGTTCACGCGTAGTCTGGGGATCTTTACGTGCGATCTTGTGGATGAGGTCCGTGCTCCGAAAACCCTTGGAGAAAGCGGTGATGACGTCGCCCTCCCGAACTTCCGGCAAAGAGTTCTCCTTTTTGGAGAAGCTTTGGATGTACTCTCTGAGGGTCTTGCCTGCTTCTTGGGTATAACTGTGGAGATCACATGCATTCCCAGGCCTATTGTAGGTGCCCTAGAAGTTATTCACAAAGAGGGTCTCAAGATCAGCCCTAGACTGGGTGCTGCCCTGAGGCAGGCTGGTGAGCCAAGCTCGGGCCGAGTCGGCTAAGAACAGGGGCAAGTAATGGATCGCGACATAGTCGTTGCCTCCATTAGTCCTGCACACTGTGTGATAATCGGCCAGTCAGATGTCTGGCCGAGTCTCACCTGTATACTTGTTGATGCCGGTGACTCGGAATCATGGTGGGAAGATGACGTTATGGATGCGAGGACCGAACGCCTTTGGGCCTGTGTAGGCCATGCTGGAAGAAGTCGGAGAGCGACGCTGGCTAGTAGCGCGGCAACCGCCACTGTCACCGTGGTGTTCCGCACGTCGCGGTCGAGTTCGAGTCGGCTATGTACTGACCCGGCAGGGTGATTATTCTTCCCCGTGCCACGATGAGCGCGCGTCTTGCCTCGAGAGTGTCCCGTACATCACGATCCGGTCCGAGTCGGTTACGAACCGACCCAGCGGGGCAGTGAGGCTCTGGGTTGGTATGGCGACCTTCGATGGTGTGTGAGTTCCTTGGCGGGGAAGAGCGCAGGCTCTGGGTGCCCGCAGGAGAAGCTGCGCGGACCTCGGAGATCTCGGCCTGCTGAAGAGCTGCCTCTTCGATCAGGATTCGGAGCCGTCGGAGATTGTCGTGACCCGTGGTGCCCTCGGGGATATTGATGGCGCGTGCTGCCACCGTGGCGGCGACCCCTCGATCCCGCATGTCCTCGTTGCGCTGTTGCTCCTCATGCTGGCGAGCGAGCACGGTCTGCTGCTCGGCCAGCATCTCCTCCTTGGCGAGAAGACGGAGCCGGCTAGCTTCTAGCTGATCGGGGGTCTGATCGGCGATGGGAATCGTCTGGTTACCATCGTTTGCCAGCGCCGCCGAGCCAGCCATGAAAACCTCCCGAGAAGGGTGATGGAGTCGTAGTCGAGGATGGGCAAGAGAGACTCGATTGCGCCAACCAGTCGGGATCCCTGCTCAACGGGTGAAAACCCGTGTTCAAGCAGTGGATCTGATTGTCGCGCGACCTCGTCCTCTGAGATAATCACCAGGGCCGCCGACTCGGAGGGGAGTTCCAGTGAGGAAAGCGATGAAGCCTCCGTCGACCGGCTGGAAGCCGAGTCGCAGAGGTGAAGTTTGCCGAACTTGTCGGCGATGAAATCCAGTTTTCCAAAACGGAAAAATTGTCCTGGATCAGCGACAGAAAATAGGAGGCCGAACCTCACGGATCGGCTTGGAGCGAAGTCGCCATTGTTGCTCGAGAAACCCATCTGGATCTGTTCAGATGGATCTATGCGCACCGCCCCTCCCTGGCGCGCCAACTGTCGGTGTTTTGATCCGGCAATAATGAATATGGGGCAGCGTATGCGTAGCAGATCTAGATGGGTGCACACGGGACACAGAGTTTAGACAGGTTCAGGTCCTCGGGAGGAGGTAATACCCTACGTCCTGTGTTTGGTAGATGATATTGCTTGTGTTCCGAGTGCCGCAAGACCTTGAGAGGAGATCTCTAGGTTGTTTGGGTTTTGCTTCTGCATTGTTTCTATCTCTACGAAAGCTTACCGATCGGGGGATCCCTGCCCTGCCTTATATAGGCAACAGGGGCAAGGTTACACGAGTCCAGATCGGTTTACAAGTATATTTCTTAGTTGGTTACAATCAGGATCCGAGATACCGGGTAGGTACAGGTTTATGTCTTCTTCTCCAAGTTGATGAAGCGCCCTCGTGTAGAAGTCGGACTCCGAGTAGTCGGTCCGGCCCACCCTGTGTACGGAGGGCCGGCTTTGTCATCCTTGACGGTACCCGGGTGTTATGTCATCGTCAGCAGGCCCAGCAGATAGCTGCTCAGTTCTGGGGTAGCAACAGTAACAACCCTGCTATGGCTTCTGCTATGCAAATATCTAATCAGGTTTTAAGTTCTCTAGCCCAAATCCAAGATGTGCAGGATCCGGAGCAGCTCACAGCCTGGCTAGAAAATAACGCGGCAGCGATAATGGTGCAGCTTCTCAGAATGATCAACATTGGGGTGTGATGCCTGCTCACCTTGCTGCCTAGTCCAAGTTGGGTTTGGATGTCCATAGCAATATCATTGCAGGCAACGTTGAAGCTACAATGGAACATTCTTCTGAAATCAGAGACTCGGGCTATGGTGGGACAGATAATATGGAAGGGGTTTAGCAAAATAGTCAATTGGATGAAGCTAAGGTAGCGGCGCCAGCCTTCAAGGTGCCACGGGCGCAATGAGTCTAATATCATGGAACTGTCGAGGCGTGGGCAAGAGTGTCGATAGCAAAAAAATGCTTTACCTAGCCCGCTTAATTCAATCTACTCCTGCTAAGGTAATTTTCCTTTTAGAAACTAAATCTTCTAAATTTTCTAAAGTTCAAATAGCTAAGTATTTCAATGTTGCTCATAGCTATGTAGTTCCCCCTGGGATTCAGTCTGGAGGGCTGTGGCTTTTGTGGAATATCGACATCGACCTCTCTATATTTAACGCTTCTCAGAGTTTAATCTTGGCCTCTCTTGTAAACAACTCTACTAATGAGGCCTTCAACCTAGTGTATATGTATGGGGATCCGACCCACTCTAGAACTTTTGAAATATGGAATGAGGTTTTCACTTTTGTCAATGTTAATATGGGTAAACATTTAATTTGTATGGGTGATCTTAATGATATCATGCTCCCCTGCGACAAAAGTAATGTAAATTATGTTAATTATGCTCATATGTGTTCTTTTCGCAATCATCTCAAAAACTGTGGTCTTATTGATTTGGGTTATAACGGTCCAGCCTACAGCTGGACTAATAATAGGTTTTCTTCTAAACCTTTATATGAGAGATTGGATAGATTCTTAGCTAATGCTGAATGATCTAATATTTTCCCCAACGCTAATATTTATAATTTGCCTATTATACTTAGCGACCATGCTCCAGTGCTAGCTGTCTTACACTCCAATTATAAGAAGCCTTCTTACCATTTTAAATTTGAGAATTGGTGGCTGTCAGAAGAAGATTTTCAAGAAACAGCTATGGAAGCATCTCAGAACCAATCATTTCCTTCTAGAACCAAGCATCTTGCAGGTACTTTAAAGGTGTGGTGCAAAAAGAAAAAACCTCTTCAACAGCAGTTACAAGATCTAGAGCAGCAGATTTTAGAAATTCAAGAGCAACCTATACAGATGCAGGATCATAGAAAGGAACGGCAGCTTATTAATAAATATGAAGGTACTATGACGAAACTTACTCAATTTTATAAGCAAAGAGCAAAGAAACACTGGGCTTCTCAAAGAGACCGCAATACCAGGTTTTTTCATATCTCTGTCCTCAAGAGACGAAGGAAAAATAGAATTGTCTCTTTAAATAACTCTAATGATCAGACCACTTTAGACCCTATGGAAATTGCTGACTGTTTTGTTCGTTATTTTAAAGATATTTTTAAGTCAACTAATCATGTAAACCTCTAGAATCTCCAAGCTCATCCTACAGGTCAAATCAATGATGAGTTCACGAACTCAATTCCGCAAAAGGAGGAGATTTGGGACATTCTCAAGAACATGAAAAATGACGCGTCTCCCGGGCCAGATGGACTAAATGCTGCATTCTTCAAGGCTGCATGGAATTGGATTGGTGACGATGTTACGAGACTTGTTCAAGATTTCTACTATTACGGTACCTTGCCTCCTCAACTTAATGATACCAATATCATTTTAATTCCTAAGAAAATCCTTCCATCCAACCCCAAGACTTTAGACCCATAAGTCTTTGCAATGTTATTTACAAGATTATTGCTAAATCCTTAGCTAATCGCATTAAACCCCATCTTCCCAATAGAATTGTGGATGCTCAGCAAGCTTGCATTGAAGGTAGGAGAATAACTAATGATGTTATTATTGCGCAGGAAATTACTCGTTCGTTTAGTCTCTCCTCCTGGAAACAACAAGCTTTTATGTTAAAAATAGACCTTGCAAAAGCCTTTGATAGATTAGAATGGAATTTTCTAATTAACACTCTCATCAAGCTAGGCTTCTCTGCTCATTTTATTAATATCATAAAAGCTTGCATATCCAACTCTAAATTCTCAATTTTCATTAATGGCAATTTGCATGGTAATTTTCGAGCCACTAAAGGGATTAGACAAGGTTGTCCTTTAGCTCTTTATCTCTTTGTTATTGCCATCAATGAGTTAGCTATAGGTCTGCAGGAGGATCTTCTTCAAAGAAATCTGCAAGGTATTGTTCTAGGGCCAAATTCTCTTCCTATTTATTCCCTAATGTTTGCAGATGATTTATTGGTCTGTGGTCAAGCAACTCAGCATGAAGCCATAACTATTTTGAGTACTTTGCAACGTTTCTGTAATTTTAGGACAAACTCCCAACTGGGCAAAATCTTCTGTTCTTTTCAGCAAAAATTTTACCAATGCTCAAAGAGACATTATCAAAGGTATTTTTAGAGTGGTCGATATGACTGCTGATAGCACCCATCTAGGCCACCCTCTGATTACGTCTGCAAGAAATAGATCTCAAGCTTACAATTTTGTTTTGGATAAGTTCAAAAGCAAATTAAATGGATACAAATCTAATAAACTTTCCCATGCAGCCAGACTGGTTCTTATTAAGTATGTTTTTGCTTCCTTACCGATTTATTACATGTCTAATATTTTATTATCCAAGAAAATTATAGTTAAAATGAATGCAGTCATTCGTGATTTCTGGTGGACTGGGGTTCAAGATGAGAATCAAACCAAGCCTCTTTACCTCAAAGCTTGGGCAGAGATTTTCAAATCTAAAAAAGAAGGAGGCTTGGGCATCAGAAATCTGGAGGCTGTCAACAAAGCTTTGTTAGTCAATGCTGCTTGGAAGATTGTCACCACCCCTGATAGTACCACTTCTAGAATTTTAAAATCTAAGTACTACCCTTACTCCTTTTTTGGAAAGTCACTACTAATACGCCAAAGTTTGCTTTTTGGACTTCCATTCTCAAGGTTAGAGAGACTTTAGCTAATGCTGTTACCATTCAAATTTCCAAGGGTAATTCCTCTATTTGGTCCACTCCCTGGTGTCCTTTCTAGGCTAATATGCATGATCATCTTAGTATCCAGCAGCCAGGTTATGTTTATCCTGCCGCTATAAAGGATCTCTGGATTCCCAACTCTAAAACTTAGAATATGCAATTGCTCAGTAATCTTTTCGGTGCATACATAGCTAATAGTATTGCTCAAATCCCAATCGCTGCTGATGACAATGATGATATTTTAGTTTGGAAACATACTCCTTCTGGGATTTGTACTTCTAAGAGCGATTATCAAATCTTTTCTCCTTCTTACTATGGTCACAATGCGGGCCCTCACCTAATTCTCTCAGATAAGACAAGAAGCGTAATTCGAGCTGTTTGGTTGAACAAAAACATGCCTCCAAGAGTGCAAGTTTTTGGGTGGAGGCTTCTGAGGAATGCAATCCCCTCAGGGTGTAGAGCTTCTGTTAGATCAATACACTCTGATCATAGATGATGTAGATGTGGCGAAGATGAAACTGACTTCCATTTATTTTTTTCTTGTCACTTTGTGCATGCTGTGTGGTTTGCTTCTTCTCTAGGTCTGCATGTTGAGGGCCTTATTGATCAAGTATACAGGACGTTGAAGATGCAATTCATCACATCTTGGTCACTTATAAAACTGAACACTCTATTGCCATAATCTTTAATATACTTTGGTCGATATGGAAGGCAAGAAATAACCTTCTTTTCAACAGGAAACAATGTACTCCCTTGCAGGTTCTGCATGCAACGAAGGCCCTTCTTAATGCAGAGGAAGCACCTCAACGACGAAGAGCAGATCGAAATGGAAATTTAACTCAACCCAATGAAGCTAAAATCTCTGCTATATCCACCTCTTCTTCTTTTGACAAATGCAGGATCACAAAAGGACCTAATATTTTTACAGATGCGGTTTGGAAAGATACAACTGCTTTATCTCAACCTTTTTCAGGTCTACAAAGTAAAGCAGGCCTTGGAGTATTCATGCAATGGCACAATGACGACAGCAAGCTCACCATCTTTATACAGGCTATTTCCAAGGCGGAATCTCCCTTGCAGGCTGAAGCGCAGGCGTTGGAGCTGGCAGTGCAGGTTGCGCAAGCAATGGAAATCCAGGAGCCAAATTTCTTGACAGATGGTCAAGTTCTTGCAGAGGTGGCTGCAAAAAGGAACCCTGCAAAATTCCCAGGGCATTGGACGATAAGATCTCATCTTCATCAGTGTGTTCAGTTCACTCATGGAACTAATGCAAGAACCTTCAAGATAAGAAGAGAGAATAATAAAATTGCTCATATGCAGGCTCAAGATGCTTATAACCTTTTTGACTTTGGAACCTGCTCCTATAATTGTTTAGGTTCAAGGCATGATGCATCAATATGCACTGTTAAAGCTGTTCTCAGCTCCCTGAATGTGCAATCCTGCACATTGATGTTAGTGACCTGTTTGTGAAGTAATAAAAGTATGAATTGCCAAAAAAAAGTAGACATTGATTATTTAAGGCGATGATATTGGATACTAAACTTTTTAGCTAACATTAGTTATATATTTTATAAATTATGTGTAATGTTAGGTTTAAAGGTGTACAATTGGTTAGGTATATATTTCTATATTTAAAGTTGCACAAAATAATTTTTATAACTATAGACTTGACAATGTGCAATTCAATCAACCGAGAAATAATAATTTCTTAGAGGTCTTACAAATAGCAAATTCGTTTTTTTACCATCTAAGCATATGGTTATGTTGCTGGAATCGCTAGTTTAATCGAGCGATTTGGGTTGGTGCGTGCGTCTTTGTTCTGTTACTCGGTGCGTGTTTGCGTATTTTCTTATGAGATCATTTTCTTGCTTTTGTTTTTGGTGGGTGTTTTGATTTGTTTTTGGTGGGTGCTTGAATTGTTTTTGGTGGGGTTGGGCACCGGGGCTGTGTGGAGTCAAGTTGCCATGCCTTGAAAGTTCACACAGGAGTGTATTCGCTGCAGTGCAGGCCACCGAGAAGTGCAGGTCTGCAGGCAGGCAGTCAGCCACGTCTCACGCGCTACAATCCAAAGGTGGTTCGGCAACAGGACGACAGTGCACTCCACCGTGTGCGTTCCACTGTTTTTTGATTCGAGTTCATTTGGGAATGTTCTTTGCATGGCCCTTTCCGATTTGAAGTAGATTTTTTCCTCCTCCTTCAAGTAGTTGAAACGGAAAAGGAAACGTTGGATAGTATTCTTCGTCAAACTACAACGACGTTGTTGCGAATTTGTTGCGAAAAACGAAACTGTAAAGAGCACCGGCAGATCTTTTCTGCCTGGCGTTGCTCTTTCACAAGTTCGGGGAACCGATTTTTTTTTCTTTTCCCTCCTTCCGTTGCTCTCCGCAAGCTCGGAGAGTTGAAAATTCCGCAAAGGTTGTTTAGAACATGATGATGGCTATAGATTCCACCACTGCGAGGTAATGCAGCGTTTAAATATGTGCCATACGCGTGCCTCTGGCGTGGCGGCTTCCTCACCTTTTCTTCATGAAGCAATGCTCCCATGACGATATCACAGGCTCGTCATAGCCTCGTAGTTGAATCAATGGCCACTATACAAAAGCGGCTATCTCTATGTCCTATATCTCAGTCAGCTATGTTATATACAATCTCGTTTGATTAAATGTAAAAAATATCTAAATAAAAATAATCATAAAAAATAATTATATATCTCAGATGGTTAAAAAATACAACTGCCTCAAGATTTATCTTAGACATTTGATGTATAGAACCGCCTGAGATATGGATAATACCTTAGACGGTTCTTTTCCTCAATCGCCTGAGATATGCTTCAGCCAGTTCCAGGTAGCCAACTGACTAAGGTATTTAATTTATCTCAGACAACCATCTGAGATCTAATCTACCCTATTTAAGACGCAGCTGACCGGATTGACCAGATCATTCAATGTTTCGGCTAGTTCAAGGATAGGGATTTTGAGACGACTTTTTTTAGAGTAGACACATTTATTGATAGATATATTTGGTCTTGATAATCTATGGTTTGTCATATGTTCTAATTAGCAGCATTCTTTAATTATTTAAGATTTATTGCCAATTAAAGAGATATTCAAAGATATATGTTGGTGATAATATAGGTTTGTAATTTCATTCTAATTAATCAACTATCTTGGTGATAATATAGGTCCGTCATGTGTTCTAATTAATTAACTATATTAATATATATATATATACATGTACATGTTAACTTAGCAATTAAAGATCTTTAGTTATATTTCCTCAACTGTATTAAGAATATGGTGCATATATACATAATATTAATTAATATATTATTGCTAAGTACATGTATATACCTATATTTAAAACTTAATTCTTATAGGAATGTGACTACAAAAATGTAATGTTATATTTTGTGCATATGATATAGATGGACCGAAGGTGGATGTATGCCGAAAATTGTGTGACAAAAGAGTACAATAATGGTGTCTCTACTTTTATACAAGCTGTCTAAGCGGATATGGTTAATAAAGGGATAGAGTAAATGTATTGCCCATGCTCTAGTTGTGAGAATAAAAAGATGTTCAAAAACTCAAATCAGATCCAGTCACATTTGATTAATAAGAGTTTCAAAACAAGGTATATAATTGGATAAGTCACAATAAAGAGCAGATTGTAATACAGATAGTAATAACGTGATCGCCGACAATGTCAACGATGTGATAGATGACGATGATTGTACTGCTTTAATCAGATAGAAGAGGATGATTATCAAAATAATGACAATCTAGACCAGATGCTTCGAGACGCCGAAGGGGACATTGATGACAATTGTGAGTAAAATAAATTTCTAGTCTTGATGGAGGACTCTGAGAAACCTCTGTTCCCAAGCTGCAAGACAAAATACATAAGGTTGTCATCCGTGCTACGACTGCTGCAATTGAAGGCAAGCAATTGTTGATCAGACAAAAGTTTCATGACGTTGTTGGCTCTTTAGATGACATGCTTCTGGGGGGAAACTAGTTGCCGGAACCATCTACAAAGCCAACAAGGTAATTTATCCTTGAGGAATGGAAATAGGAAGAACACACATATCTTAATGATTGTATTCTCTACTGTAAAGATCACGAAAACTTGCATACATGTTCGGTGTGCAAATTGTCCCGATACAAGAGTAAAGGTCAATCAAATGATGCAGTGGCAGACGATATCAAGTTGACGAAAGGTACTTCTATCAAGATTGCGTAGTATCTACCGATAATTTTGTGTCTGAAGCGGTTATTTGCGATCCAAAAGGAGGCAAAACTGATATGTTGGCATGCCGAGAAGCGTAAAAATAATTGAATGCTACGACACTTTGCTGATTCTTTACAGTTGGAGAAACAATGATAGTGATGTGTTCGGTGTGGAGCCGGGGAATGTAAGGTTTGGACTGAGTACAGATGGAATGAATTCATTTAGTAACATGAGCAGCCGACATAGTACTCAACCTGTCAATTTGTGTATGTACAATCTTCCAGTTTGGTTGTACATGAAGCAAAAATATAGTATGATGAGCATACTTATCTAAGATCTGAACCAACATATAAACAATCTTGATGTGTATCTTGTACCATTGGTGAAAGATCCAAATATTATATAGGAAGACCATCTAAGATATTCACCTAAGTATCCATTATTTTTAGTCTGTTCGGATAAATGAACCGTCTAAAATAATAATAATCTCAGACAGTTCATTTACCGGAACTATTTGAGATAACTCACTATTTTAGACCATTCTTTCATTTAAACAATCTAAAATAAAAAATGATCCTGACATCTGTGAGAGATGTTATTTATTATTATTATTGACCTTTGTTTGTAGACTTTTCGATAAACTATCAGGGATGTAAATTTGTAACTGTCGGAGATGTACTGTGCTGTAGCAGTGGGTCGTTACGAAGCCACCGTGTGTGTCGCGATCCTTACGATACGTGCGCATGCACTCTTTCAGCCTAGGGCCATCTCACGAACGAACTGGCTCCATCACGACCGTTGATTGTGATCTGAAGGATGACGACTATACACATACTGGACTCGCAAATAAAACCTACACACGTATTAATATGATCATAGCGTGCACGAAGCACAAACGTGTCTTTTGCCACGGAATTACCAGAATCGCACCACACACCTTCCAAGAAATGCGATGATATATAATCGTTTCTTTGAGCCTGTGGCAAGAGCACGCAAGCCCCAAGAGCCTCTAATAAATAAATGGGATTAACGTAATCGCTTTGCTTAGCACCGAGCGAGACTAGATGGTGCCCACACTCCTGGCTACCTACAGTCCATGAGCAGCTTTCGGAGAAGGGAAAGGCCAAGTCTACGTGGCCAATTTGTCCATGCCTGCGATATGGAAATATATTAGTAGTAGTAGCATTTTCCTATATATCGAAAGTGTTATCCATTAGCAGAGCTAGCTGCGTGTGACGGGCGACGGGGAGAGAGGCAATCACTGTCATTGACTTGTGCGGTGGCGGCCAGATTGGGAGGCTGCCTTCTACCCGAGAGCGCCATTGGCGCCAAGTTGACGGCCTGCCGAATGATAAAAGATTCTCCTTTGATGCTCCGTCCTATGATCTTAGTCTCTTCTTTTTGAAAAAAAATTCCATCCTAATTGACTTACAGTGATATTCCATACTGCTAAGATTCTGTTTGGTTGAGCTTTCAGCAGTTTTTACTAAAAAAAAACTACAGTTTAACCAAACGACCAGCTTTTGAGTAGATTTTGTCAACAGTGGTTATGAGTTTTGCAATAACAAATTCAGCCGTTTGGAAAAGCTACCTTCTCCAGCCTTTTACGATGTGCTGAAATTTCGTGACTCATTTTTTAAACTATTGTAGATATTTTGGATCAATACAAAGTCATATGTTCACTTTCTCAGCAACTTTTCCAGGCAACTAGCCAATACCAACTTTGTTAATAGCCACGGTCTAACCAAATATGCCCTAAATCTCTATCCAAAGAGTAGAACGAGATACCAAAATTCTTTAACGGTAGTTGTGAGTTTTGCAATACAAACTCTCGGCATGTTTCAATGTGAGGAAAGGAGACATAACGATGGGTTATCCAGCTCTTCGTTCGTGATATGGTTTTGCTCCTAAAGTTGAAGCACGGATCAGGTGAGCCAATCAGGAGAAGAAAAGGAATCACATCGTTCCTGAAGAACCGCACCGCACGAGTATTTTGCTCAGTTCGGCCATTTTTGCGACTAACTCGGAGAAGGAAGTACGCACGGCACAGGGCCACGGCCGAGCCAGCGGCAAGCAGCGGAGCCCGGAGCTGAGGCGCGACGATGGGGCGACGGTGCCAGCCACAGCCGTGCTAGGCGCGCGACTGGCCGAATGGCCGCGCCGCGAGGCGCAGGCGCGTGGAGCAGCCAACCGAAGAGCCCAGCGTGTGAGTTTCGGTGCGAGTATTGGCCCGTATAGGAGCACTCGGCAGGTCGCGGAGTTTGTCGGGCTGAAGGATCGGCACGGGCTTTGTTGGATCGAGAACAGCTGAGTATTACTATGAGAAGGTGGCCTGTTTCTATCGGGAAAGAAACAAACATGAAAAGGTGGGCTGTTAAGCCATGCGGGTACCCTCGGTTGGGCATCCATGTCTATCGTTGGGCCCGCTCTAGAATACAATAGTTGCCGTCTCTCTTCTCGCTCCTTCTCCTCTCTCCTCGAGTGCAGGCGACCAAGACGTGACCGCCTCCTTCCCATTCTTCCAACAGTAAAATCATTGGTTCCTCTTGTCTCCGGATGCCATCCTAGCACTAAGAGGTAGGGAAATGTAACATTCTCGTCGTTGTGTAGATAGGTTCTAACTTAGGCTAGGATTAAGGGTTTCTTGTGGCAATCTCCTCACGGCGGAGGCGTCGCTACGTTGAGTGCTTCGGCTGCTTCCTTGTCTAGCCATCACCCCTTCTAGCGCCGACATGGAGCCAGTGAGTTGCGGTGTTTTGCAGATCTAGGTCTCTACATCTTGCATGACTTTTTGGTTGCTTCTTCAGCTCACTTTTGGATGCGGCGACAGATCTATCTCTTGCCTCACCCAGGAAGCGTCCCCAGCCAATGTCTGGTCATCACTTCGACGGGCTCTTGTGGCATATGAAAAGGTGTGCTTGGCTTGTGCAGAGTGCATCTACGGTGGGGTCATCGGTGCCGGAGGGAAGCTTCGAGGTGCAGAAGCTAGAGCGAAGAGGATGATGGTCCCTGAGAATATATTTTTAATTCTCATTTTATGCGGGGTCTTTCTTATGATGATTTATTGTTTTATCTATTAAATAAAATCATTACCCCTCACAACAAGAAGAATATAATAGTCAAACTAACTCTCAGACTCATGACAGCGGGATCCAATGGTTACCTCTGCCGCATTCCCCGAGCCACGTTCTATCGCAATAAATGTGCATAGTAACTTTCGGCGAACGATCTATGGTTTTCACGGGAAAGCGGGAAAAGCAGGTGCATGACACGTGGAGGCGTGCTGTGGGCCCCCATGTCTGCGACACAGTCAGAAGCAAAGGAGGGAAAAAGAGATATTCACCACTACGCGAAATTTCCTCCGTGACAATCCAAATTCTTGAATATCCACCGGATACAGATAATTCATGCTACAGGAATCACGGGTTTACCCTAACCGCTCAGTTGGTTTCCCGTATGTTCCTACTCGAAAGAAGAATAGCTTGGGGGCTTATTCGAAGAGCTACTCGGGCGTATTCATTTTCCGACTAGGAAAAAGCTATGCCGATCAGGTATCCCAGTTTTGCGCGGAGAATAGTACCAACTACCCGAGAGTACTTTCCGGTCGAAGGTAATTGTCGGCGTACAAACGCCAGCGTCGGTGGTCCGGATGGACCCCCTTTGGGATTCGGCCGGGGAGGCGCAGGAACAGAAGCTACGTCGATCTTGAGTGGCAGGGATGCTAGAATGGAGACCGTGATTTACCCAGGTTCGGGCCACCTTCTTGGTGTAAAACCCTACGTCCTGCTTTTTGTGTATATATGAATATATCGAGAATTACAAAGAGCTCGAGCCACACAGGTGTTCTTGCTCTCTTTGTCCGCTCCTCCTTCTCTCTCCTTTTTTGATCCCCCTTTCATAGCCTTGGTTCTCCCCTTATATACCCGGGGGTCGCCACAACGGCCGAAAGGCAAATACACTGTAGTAGCACCGTTGCTGACGGATAGGGCGTGGGCGACCCATGCCGGCGGTTGTGGGTTGCTGTAGCAGAATAGTTCCTGTCACGCTTTAGTTGGGATCTGGATCATCATGACGTGGTTAAGTTAGAAGATGAAAACTTCCCGGACCGCCCTCTGTCACGGACCATGCTGCAACTACCCTGGCCCTACCGACCAGGGACAGAAGGTATGCGCCTGGGCGCGCGGCGGCGATCCCCAAAGTCAAAAGGGTGTCAGTCCGTTCCATCCCTTGCTAAGACCGACAGCTGACAGGACTTGTCACGTGGAAGGACTGAAACTGACTAGGACACCGCCATCTTGTCCACAACGGACTTGGAGTAGGAACGCCTGCACAGACAGGCATTAAATGTGCCTGTCGGGCCACGTGTACTGGGTAGGGACCCACGAAGGGTGCTCGGGGACTCCCGAGCACATGGCTTAAGCCATCCACTGCCTGGGAGAGGTACTCGCCGTCCTGAGTGGGAGCCAAGTCGCCTTGGGTGCTCGGGGAGCATCCTTAAGGGACGACTCGGGGCTTCCCCTGACGGGCAAGTGGACACGGTGCTCGGGGTTCCCGCATGCTCGGAGACGCCCGAGCACGCGACTTAGGACATTCCATCGCAAGTGGGAGGCAGTCGCCGTCCCGAGTGGTCTCAAGTCGCCTTGGGTGCTCGGGGAGCATCCTTAAGGGGCGACTCGGGGTTCCCCTTAATGGCCAAGGGAACACAACGCTCGGGGGTGTTCCCCTGAGCACCTCCTCTTGACTCCCACGCCCTTGGCGACGTGGCGTCAAGTTGGACTTCTGCCAGCGGTTTAGGGGACCCCGTTCCCCGTATCGCCGACAGTAATACCCGATTAAGTTTATTCTTGGTTGGCCCACTCCAGGCCTCATTTCGCGTACTGGTGGGGGGCTTGACGATGAGTAATATTGTATACCGTATATAAGGTGGTACCCATATACGTATTTCCTGGATACCAGGAGATAAGGGGACCTCTCATAGAGGATCCAGACTCCCTTTAAACTAAGAGATCTTATCCCTACGTTTGAGGAAGCCAAACTTCAACTCGGAGATTAGTCTATGTCTCCTACGACTCGGGAAACCCTCTATATAAGGACCCGAGGACCCCAGGGAGGGGGGAGTGGAAGAGATTTGAGAAGCACGACAGGTTCCAGAGATTCAGAAGCTACATCAGGAGCCACAAGCAACCACAGAAGTATCCAGCTGTTTAGGTCTACTCGGAGAAGCCCTCAACTATATTAGATCTCATCTATGCTAGCCACTAACCATTTGTAAAGATACTTTTGATTCAATATATTTCAACATGACGTAGGGTTATTACCCTGAGGGAGGCCTGAATCTATATAAAAATCTTACCTGTGTGCTCTGGTACTACTAGACACTGGTCCCAGAGGTCCCTACCTTTCAACAAATTCTCTGTTTCACGACTACCGTAAGATCGGTAGTTTACCAATCATCGACAGTATTATTATAAGATACATGTATGTATATGCTATGATTGTAACCCCTGATTTCCGACTATCTAATATTATGTCTAAGGGTGTAACATAGTCAATAATTTCCGTTGATGGACCAATATATTATGAGTCTTTTTAATTTATATTATTTTCAAAACGTAGAAATAGGATTTGAACATTACTCCAACATGTTTTCTTACTCATTCACGTAAGATCGAGATATTTTTTTTCTTTTCTTTTTCTGTCCAAGCGACTATTCAGACAACTAATTTGTCCATGTTTTGTATTTACACGGTCGAGTTTATATTTTATTATTTTTTATGTTTTTAATTCTCACGATCAATGAGCGGGCAACTTTATGCATGTTCTCGTTTCTTAAATAGATTTTGATGCCTATCTGCTCGAAACCTACGTTATAGTCCCTGATTTCTACTGTACATGTGCTCTACAGATATATAGTACTTCCTTCGTCCTAAAATATAAGGCACGCATGTATCCTAATATTTACAATTAGGTCTATAATATATTTGTTATATGATATAAAAATGATATCATTGGAAAGTGCTTTTAAAAACAAATCTAATAATATTATTTTTATATCACATAATTAAAATATTAAAAATTTAATAGTAAATTTTAAGATACATGCGTGTTTTATATTTTAAGACGGAGGAAGTACTCGGTAGGTCTCATAGGATCTGCTGTGATCCAACGGCTACTTAAAATTTCGTAGCACTGAAGCACCATCATATTTTTAGTGGTCTACTCATCAATCTGAATTCTACACCGAGACTAGTCTGCCAGTACTGCAGCCTGTAATGCAATTGGGATGGCGTGCATGGTGCAAAAGCAGGGCTACCGCTATCCGATACCAATCCAGTTCGACTCACACTCGCACTGCAGTTTAGCGTGTCCGTGTGTGTCACTCGCATTTCCCGAGAAAAGCAATTATTCTACACCAACTGTATCGCCTGTCATTTCCAAGGCAAAAGCACGTTGCGCCACTGCCAGCCATTGTTGGAAGGGTGTGGTGGGCGTGGTGGCAGCTGCCGCGGCAGGAGGCCACGCTCCGATTAGACAAACAAAAGCGAGAGAGAGGAGAGCATCTCTCGTCGTTAAAAAGTGGCGAATCCAGAGGCGGATCATGATCTACTCGGCCATATCTTAGGAGTGGAAAGAACATATGCTTAACGAGAACCCCCGTTACCGAAGATTATGATAAGGAAAGGCCATTGGCCTTCCGCTTCGGCTCTTATGCCCATGGCCCATGCAGCCTCTCCTGCCGTGCTCTCGTGACTAAGAAAAGGGAGCATCTATCTTTCAGTCATCGACGTTAAGACATTCAACAATTAATTAAGTAATTTATATTTTATAAATTATGTGTAACTGTAGATTTAAAATGTGTATAAATTTGTAATGTATAACTCGCTCAACTAAAAATAATAATTTTCGAGATGATTCAGAAATAGTAAATCAGTTAAAATAAGTTTCGCTTTATTAAAGAAGCGTGTACGTGGAGAAGGAAGCAAGCAAAATATTTTACTTCTACTGTTAAGTACTAGTCACTGACCAATGTTGCAGCCGCCCCACTGCAGCGCAGTGCAGGGTGAATTAAGATGCATGTTCATATCATAGAGGATGTTTGGTTGGCAGCCAAACATTGCCAAGCTAAATTTTGGTAAGCCACAGCTCCTTTGGCTGGTGTTGGTTGCCAGCCAAATTTTTGGCTCGCCACAACTCGCACACAGCTCGCCACAGTAAATATTCTCCAAAAGTGTGGCGGACTTTTTCCCCGCCACAGCCCCCGTGGCGCACCACAAACGCCATAGCCCTTAGCGTTTGTATGGACAAGCCAAACGCCAGATAAGCTGGCGTTTGCGTCCCAGCAATACCGGCCCAACCAGTTCGGAGGCTCCGAGTTCTCCGGGGGGCTAACGCCGGAGGTCGTGGCGTTCAGTCCACGGAGCTAACGCCGGAGGCCGTGGCGTTCGGTCGCTGATCAACCAAACAATCTTTTTTTGCCAAAAATATGGCAAGCCACAAGTGTGACAATCGCCACACTTTTGGCTTGACAATATTTGGCCGGCAACCAAACAGCCCCATAGTGTAGCGGTTCTGGTATTTGATGCATCACATTCGCTGCACTGCATGCACTCTATCCAACGGTAATTTTAGTCTCGGACTTGTACACGTGATTCCGTTGTGAACCTTGCAGAGTCGAATTGTTCCCGACGAAATCCATACGAAAATTCATATGAAATGCTGCATGCCCTGCACCTAGACACTTGAAAAGACAGAGACATGATGGAATGCTAATTCAAGCAGTCGGTTCCTTAAAAACAAAAAAAACAAAAACAAAAAGCAGTCGGTTTCTTCACAGAAGAAATCTTGACAACAAAAGGAACAAAGCACCTAAACCCAGCACACTCGGTCCCATCACGAGATACCTTTTCTCTAAAAATGCAGACAATGTAGTACTATCCCATTACGAAACGCGTTTCTGACGAGATGCTTAGAGCTCAAGCAGCCATGATGTGAGGTAATACGTGATTTCGATTTGACAAGAGGTGTGTATGTCCTATTTCCAGCTCCCTCTAAGAATTACTAGTACAACAGAAAAGAATATGCGTCTTCGCACGCAGCCTTTTCCTCTCCCAAACATAAGGATGGAGCTCCGAGTTAAACTCCAGTTCTCCTTCCATGAGTGGTAATGATCACCCATACTCCTACTACTACCAGCTTTATCCATGGAGGAAAAAGGCAGTGCATCATATTTCTTCAGCAGGCACGCAGAATCAGAGACCAATAATATCTCCATGCAGCACTAGGCTGGCTAGTAGAGCTAGCTAGAAAGGAAAGTTAGCAGCAACAGTGCCCTTTTTAAACCAGAGCAGCGGTTGCTTTTTGTGAGAAGTAGCAGTAGTCAGTGACGTGCATGGATTCCCTCCACGCAAAAAAGAACGTGCATGGAGCCCCAAGCTGTTTATACTACCTTCACCAAAGCGTACATCAAATCAGATGCTGCAAAACCGAGGCCCATGGATAACCGATCCCAGGTAACATGGGCATTTACCCCTAGGGAAAAGTTAAAAGGACAACTCAGGTTCATCATGCGTCTCCCCATGTACACTGGTTAAAATTGGCCAATTGTTTAGTGCACTGATCAAGGAGAAAAGTTAAACTACAGTAGGCACAGATCAGCCCTAACAGATATTGTTAGGGTGTTGGCAGAGCAAGCCAGTGAAAGGTTAGAAGATGAGATAATTATGGCTTGTCCAAACTTTAGGAGACTACTCCATCTAAGGATGCAAGATCTAGCAACATTAAACACTCCACCATCTGATTTCTTAGTTTAATAGGAGTATATGGTACATGGAAAGGCTAACTATGCAGGGTTGAAGATAAGGCTATCCATGGCAGTCATATTATAGAGCTAAACTACACACTGAAGTTTCAGCTGTAGCGTAGAATCTGCATATCGCTGTAATAAACATTTCAGCCTGCTGGAATAAACGGAGCACCCTTTATTTGCCACTGTGGGAGCACTCACATATGCATGTCAGCATACAGGTTAACACAGCTCAATCTAGGATCAGAACAAATAGGGAACTGCTACAACAGGCCTTTAAAGGTATAGATGTTCTCTATAGCCCCACTGTGTCAAATATTGACAGCATTCCTGGATCTACAAGAGAATTGAGTGGCATACCAATGCCCCCTTTTCTTCACCATCCTACTTCTAGTACAATACATGTGAATCATATCATCTGCATGCTGACGAGCCCAGCAATTTCATCACCCAACAAAGTCATGGAGCAAATGGCCACCTATCTCCTTGGTGAAATGCCGGTCCTGGCCTCCGAATGAGCCCATCACGTAGGCGTCGCTGACATCCTCCAGTCCGAAACGGTGCGCTAGGTTGAGCGGGAGCGCAGCCGGAAGGGGATCAGCAATGTAGGGCCGGTTGTTCTGGTGAAGGCCAAGGGTCAGCGAGACGCCACCACTACTTGCAGCACCGCTGACGCCAACGCCTTCGACCTGTTGAGGGTGTGACAATGCAATGTTGTGGTGCGCTGCCAGCCCGTTGTATGCGAAGCTCACCTGTCCTTGGATGTCATGGGGCATCTGGGAGAGCTCATTCTGGATGTGCCAAGAGGCATGGCCGCTGTGGTTCCTTGTCATGCTGCTACTTTGCCCTTGCTGCGAGTTTGAAGGATCAGAAGGCCTCCCGCTGCTGTCTGGTGAGTGTTGGGTTTGCTGCACGCCAAGCTGATTCTTGTCGCCAGATGAATTTTTCTGCACCTGCCGCATCTCGAGGTTGTGAATTTCTTCCACCATTGGCTTCCAAAGTCTAACCCTTGCGTTGATGAACCAGTTTGAGACCTGCTCATGCAATGTTCGAGCTTATCAGGCACAACAAGTGCTAGCGCTTAGCGGACAGCATAACCTGATCAGTTACATTAACGTAAAAAGTTGGAAACATAAAATGGTAACTTGCCTGGTTCCTTGTTAAGCCTGTCTGTTTAGCCAACATCTGCTTGTCGCTATCAGTTGGGTACCTGGAAAGTAAGCACCAAACATTAAAACAATGACAAATGCACAATCTCTCGTGTAGACATAGCAACACAACTACAAACAAATAATCGGATAAAACTCGCTGCACACCAAATGTAGTTAGAAACTTGATAACAAAAAAAAACTGTTGTTTTGAAGTTACGTTACAACGTTTACGCCTAGAAGCAAATTGTTATGTCCTATTTTCTATCTATAGTCAGTTGGATCCTAGGACCAGAAAATGTACTCCATTACAATAACGCCTTATTCAGTTAAAGTTTTAAGGTACATCACACTTTAAATTCAATCCACATGTGTTTGATGTACACGTGTAGAACTTGATACTACAACATATATGTAGTTGTCAATCTGAAGTACTGAGCACAATATATTAGTGGTTGATCATACGGGAAACGAAACAAGACAAGAAATACAATTAATTAGAATAACAAGTTTTAAGATGGTATATATTGCTAGAAGCACAATATACAAGACCGACAGGCATGCATTCACCTCTATTTAACAAGTATAGGTAATTCAGACAGCAGTCTCACTCAAATCAACCAGAATTGACCACCAATAGCAAAAGCAGCAGATATAGTGACATCGTTGTTAGATTTTGAGGCGCCTAAGTTGGAGGCAAATAGAGCCCACTTTCAAGTTGTTGACAATCACCATTAATTAAATATCAACTGGGGTCCATGCTGACATCCAAAAAAACAGACATCTAACGATAATCCAAAGTTCTTCATCCAAAACAGTATTGAATCAACAACGAGGATCTAATATTACGTAAGGATTGTTTCCTTTCTTTTCCAAATAGCTTTTCTCCTATCAGATGCATGCACTAAAACAGTGGCGAGCTAATCTGCAAGTTAAGTGCATGCGCACAAAAAAAAAGGATTACAAGCTTTCAATAAAGCAAATGATTTTCAGCCATTGGTTTTCTTGCAACTATCTTAGGCACTTATCCCATGTCTCGGCTCTATGCATGATTCTCACACTAGCAGGAGTCATGTTGTGCAGGTGCAGCATATCATAATGACATGTCATGTCACTGCTACCCTATGGAGAAACATCTGCATTTGCCAATTGCAGATATCATAGAGATACTGTAGTAATTTCAAAAACTGCAGATCCATATTGACACACGGTACCCAAATTTAGTATGTAATAAATTGTAAAAGAAAATCAGCTCTCACCAATTCTGATCGAATTGCTTTCAGCGAAATCAGGTCAGATGATATCATATACTTACGGGTGTAAGAAGTGTTCAAACAGCCATGCGCGAAGAACAGACACTGCACGCTCAGGAAGTCCCCTTTGTGGCCGCCAAATGTTGTGAGGCTGGCTGAACGCATTCATATTGCTTCCCCTGAGGAGGGCCGTGCTGCCTCCCATAACCCCAAAGTTTGCCATGTCTTCCTTGCCGAGAACATCTTTCCCGGTGAACTTACTTGTGTTGCGCAGCTGGCTCTGTATCATGCTCTTCAGATACTTGAAATGCTTCGACATTGTCCGAAGAGCAATGGAAGCGAAGGGAGCCGCATTGCTCAGCCCGGCAACAGTCTCAAATGAGGAGATCACAGCTTGGAGCTGCTGGTAGTACTGCTTGTATCGCTTGCAAACCTACAAGGTTGTTGTAATTGTATTAGAACACAAGTACAAAACAATAATTGGGGCGCCTCAGTTTTTTTTTGGTAGCTCGTAGAATCCAGGTTAGAACTTGTAGAGATAAGTTGGTTTCTCTTGTTCTTTTTTTCTCTCCTCGTATAGACAGTATCAAGTCATGTCACTTCCTAATTAGACCTAGATAGAATTATATGAAACAATTTTCGGAGCACAATTAAACCGGTGGACTATATTTTGATGGGAAAAAATAGAAGAAACTGCGACAATATAAAAGGAATCTTACAGCTTTACAACGAGGGGTATACCACCATATTGAAAGAGGACAAACTCTAGGAATATTATAAAGTAGCAACTTGAAATTTTCTATGAGATAAAATTAGAGCATGCTGTGGAACTTAGCTTTTCTAATTTCATGTTCATGAACTAGCGTGTGCAACCCTTTGATCATAGAGTCCAGATCAAGTTGCTAGTTTACATGAAGATTATAAGAAAAGAACTGTTCAAATCAACAGTGCAAAATTACCATCATCAAATCAGAAGCACAAGAAATAAGCTGTGCAACCACAGTAAATAAAGATTCACAAGCTGCATCTATGATGTGACCATGAGATGTTCGTCAGATTCTTCTCCACGAAGAAATAATTAGGACATAGAACGGAAGCCAAAAAAAATGAATGTTTTTCGTACTAAAAAGAGAGAAGGCAATTTATGGGCTACGATAACTCACTTCTTCCATGAGGGAGATGAGCCTAGTCTTCCTCCACTGCTGCTCGACGCCGGAGACAGTGACCGCCTCAGCGGCGGCGCAGTCACTGCTGTCCATGTCGTGGCCCACGTCACCAGCAGCGTCCATGGCGTCCATGTCGAGCAACCCGTCTTCAGAGCACAGGTCAACTTGCGCGGGCCGGCAGCCGACGTCGCAGATCTCCTCGAGCAGTTTCTGCGCGGGGCCGAGGAACCTGGACCGCCCGAGCACGGCCGCGTAGCCCGTGAAGGGCCCGTACGGTCCCGTGGCCCCGGCGCCGCCGCCGCCGCCGAGCTGCCTCCGTGGCGGGGGCGGAGGGTTCAGGGATGACGAGGACAGCGAGAGCGCGAAGTTCTGGCTCGGGATCTGGGCCCCGTCCGGCATCCCGTGGGACGCCACGAGCTGGGCGTGGGCGTGGGCGTGGGCGTGCGCCAGCGACGGACTGTGCGGCGAGTAGGACGAGGACGAGGACGCGTACGAGTAGAACGGCGCCGGGGGCGGCGGCCATGAGCCGGGCGGGGGCGAGGAGTCCGCGGGGTCAGGCGGGAACCGCAGCTTCTCGCGCCGGCTGTGCTGCGGCACGTGGTAGAGCTGCCCCGCAGCCTGGCCAAGCAGCAGGCGGTGCTGCTGCTGGTGCTCGGCGCCGCCCCCATATCCGCCCGCTGCCGATGACATGGCTGGCTCCCGGCCGAGCGCGCGCGCGCGCGGGGGCAGGTACGTAGGCACGTAGCTCGCCCCGCCTCGTAGCTCGTGCGACGTAGACGCCCTGGAGAGAGTAACCGCGGAGAGAAAGAGAAGGAGATAGGGAGAATCGAAGCGGAAGCGGCTCCGGACTATGCGAGCGCCCGGCCGGGGGCAGGAGCAGGAGCAGGAGCAGGGAGCACTGGGACTGCTTCGCAGCCGCTTTGCCCGCGCGCGCCGACCTGATCTGATGTATCTCTGCTTTGTGCTCGCTTTTGTGCGGTTTTGGTGCTGGCGTTCGGGTGGTGTTGGGTTCGGGGTGCCTTTCTTTCTGCAAAGGTGCGCAGCTAGCTGCAGAGGTGAACGGGGGAGGACGGGGAATGGTGAGCAGTGAAAGCGAAAGGCAGAAAGGGAGTTGGTGCTGGTCTGGTCTGGTCGTGTGAGGAAGAGGAGGTGATGTATGTGGATGAGCCGAGCGTGTGATGAGTGTGAACTAGGGCGTGTCACTGTGGGGGGAGAGCCAGGGGGGCGGGGGGTGGTGGGTTTTGTACTTCCGCGCCGGCCAGGTAAGTTTGCGGGTTTTTATGGCTGCCGATGGAGGAGGGAACGGGGAGTTTAATTTGGTGGTATTTTCGGCTTCTGTTTCACCGGAAGTCCAGTCCAGGCCTTCAGCCAGGGTGGGGTTTTCTCGATCTCTACGGGGTATGTACGTGCCAGCATCACGTATGTGTTCCGTGACAAATCTAGGACCTCAGCCATATCTGATCGTACAACAATTACATCGGTGAAATTCAGGATATTTGTATTGTATTGAGTCGAAATTGGTACAGAAAAGTGACAACATTTTATTTGTCCGGTGACTAATATATTGTGTTAAAATCTCTAAGAAATGTCTAGAAGAATGATATTTCTTGATAAATCAAAATTTAAACTAGATACCAATACCCCTCTTTCAAACAGGGTCTAAAAAAACATTTTTTCTGAAGGGCTTTCTCTTCACATATCCATTCTTTTTATTTTCATTCTAATAGACTCTTACATCACATCCACCACGTCCTTGCGTGTGCATTTGCCTAGCCAATAGGATCACTAGCTTCCGCAACAAAACCCTCGACGCTATGGATTTGATGCATGAAGACGGAGATAAAAGCTTTGATAAATGACGAAGGGTGAAATTGGAGTGATACCTTTGCAGCTATGTCTTCTACGATCGGCAGTGTACATTGCGGCTTCAACGGATGCCAGTGTCAAACCCCCTTTGCATCCAACAACCACCAAAGATTTCATCTTCATTATTGCAACGGCCCAATGGCATCCAACAACCACTCTTGTTGCGGGGTTAAGCTAGCATCGACAACACGACCACCTATAGAGAAGATGTGCAACTGCACATTTTAGCCCTGCAAAAAGGAATATGGAATTTTTTTTCCATCTTGACATCAACTTAAGTTATGTTATTATATTCTTCAGGTGTTGGGTGCATACAAGTTTTTTTGTTGCAGCGCCGATGGTTAACTAAAGAAATATTTATAGTCTTCCACTACTTGATAAAAGGTTCTTATGATTATCAGTAGAAATGATCTTTCCCTTGTGTTCCAATCAAGTTTCAACAGTACACTTCTCGAACCGAGAAAGTAGAATTGCTTGACGCTACATATTAGAACTCATTAAAGCCCGATTCACATCATTGTGCTTGATACAAGGAATGAGATAGCTCCCAATATAAAATGTTGGAAAGGAAAAAAAAATACTTCTATCATGAATCTGATCCCATGCAATAGTCAGGAATTCTTGACGGTATCTAGCTGGACAACCTGCTCCTCTTAAGTACCCTGATATAAGCACAAAGAATTTCCTACTGCTATCATATAATATTCATATCTATTTGGTGATTGATAAACCATTCTCTCTTATTTTTGACTTCGTGGTTTTTGTTAGAAAAACCTAATTCGTGAAAATTTCATCCAGTAAAGCAGATCTGAAATGATAAATAGGAATATCACGAATAAAACCATTGCGCCCCCCATAAATGGAGTAGTCCCTCAACCTAGAGCTACTTTCCCATATTCCAAATTCAATAAACTACCCGCACCAGTTTGTCTTGGCTTAGGTTTAGAACTATCTTCGATGGTTTGTGAAACCATGTATTGTATTTAATCATCGGTGTTGATTGTATACTATTTCATTCTGGTTGTAAATACATGATCTTTTTGTAGATCCATCGTAATCTTGATATTTATAGAAATAAAAACAATAGCTTTAGTCACCATCTTCATATTAGGTTTACCTATAAGCTTCACTAGGTATGCCATATATACCAAGTTTGGGAAACTCTTTCAACAATTCAGAGATCCATGCAAAGGACACGGGGACTAATTAAAATAAGAAATCTACCGATAGCTAGAGTTGTTACTCTGATAGGAAGTGATTTGTTAAGACTGTTTGATATCTCAGAGACACTAGGTACTCCATATAAATGCACATGAGGCTTAATACGACATCACCCGGTATTCATCTTCTCACAGTTGGACGTCTGGCTAGCACCAATTCTTTGTGCATAATAGATTCAAAACCTTCTCTACCTTCTCTCGGACTAGCTTAAACTCAGAATTGCAAACATTGTACAGCCTCTTAATTAAGCATGCATTCAGAGGTTGTTATTTCGTTCCCTTATATGTTTGGGAAAAAATGGTTTGTTGAATTGTCTTGCAATAGCTAGTCTCGTAGCAGGAATGGTGAAAGCTCTCTTTTGAGATAGTTCGGCAACACTCTCGCGATAATGTCTCATGTGTGGGCCCCCACCAGCGCACTTTCCCCTCTCTCTAGTTCCTTTTCCATTTTTCCTTTCCCGGTCAACTCTTTTCTCTTTTCCCTTCCTCATTTCGTTCCTGCTGCACACCACATCACCGCTTGACCATTCCCTTATCACATTTAGCCGCCAATAACGGCTACATCTCCCGGCCACCATCCTCTCCAGCCGCATCGGTTCACGCGTCGTGACACCTAGCGTTTGTTGCCGGGGACACAACGGGTGCCCGCTGTCGATGCCTCCTTCTCTCTACCTCAGCCATCCACTGCCCCTACCATGTTCGGCAGCATCGTTGCACAGAGGTAGCAGGACGATGATGATTTTTTCAAAGTTTTGTTTTTGTTTTTTTAGTTGAGAGTTTTAGATCTGGATGTTGGAAATCTTTGATTTGTTCACGATAGGAAGACTTGATTCATGAAGTTGGAAGCCCCAATTGGTTGATTTGAAAGCTATCAAAAAGAATAGTGGCTAAGCATGAACAAGATGGAAGCTTCCATTTTTTTTAGTTGAAAGATTTCAAAAATAAATTAGTTGAAAGTTGAGCGTGAAGAAGTTGAAAGTTTCCACTTTTGTAGTTAAAAGCATTCAAAAAATTAGTTGGAAGCTAAGCATGGACATGTTGGAAGCTTCGATTTTTATAAATGAAAGCTTTATTCCTTTGTAGAAAGCTGGGGTAGGAAGAGTTGAATGCTTAATGAAATCTAGTTAAAATTTGTTTGTTTTGTAGTTCAAAACTTATGCTTTTTGCTTGAAAATTTATGTTTTTTGTTGAAACGTGATAGCTCGATTTTTCTTTTATCTCCGACACCGCCTCGTCGACGGCAGTGCCGTCGCAGGAGACATGGCGACATGCATGATCGAGGTCGTAGGGAGAAGAAGATACATGCGAGGGCTCATTAGGGGCTGGGGGAGAAGATGAAGCCGTAGTGGACTGTCAGAATCGGACACACGAGGGATATGAAAATGGTAGCCTATCAGAAATCGTTTATTTTGAGCGAATGAACATAAATTTTCCCCTCCCAAGGATAGATATCAAACACTTATAGTTTACACACTGTATTAAATGTTAGATGACATTGCATCCATTATTATTGTCCTGGTACTATTTGGAAGAAGCATAACTTGGTACACACTGTGCATGTGTATCCATTAAAGTTTCTTAACTCCGACTACATCTAGAAGTTTTTTTTAAAAATAGAAAAAATCACTTAGAAATATGCACATGTAAATTTTGATTTTAAAAAATATAAATATTTTGGTTGAAAACAAGTGTGCTCTCCTTTTTCAGACCCTACTATTCACTACTATGTATTATTATCTCTTGTGTTTTTTTGCATATCTCACAGATTGTCATACTATGTAACTAAAATTTACATGTAAAAAAGACATAATTCGTCCCAAAATGTACATGATTAATAAAATTTTTTCAGATTTTTGCAAGTCTTTAAGGCGTGTATTTTGAATTTTGCAAAGTAGTGGGTGCATATATCCCGTGTGCATAAATCGGCGTTCCTATTAGCCCTGCGTTACTGAAGCAAAAAAAACTAAGGTTAGATTTCCCTGGGGGAAAGAGGTTGCTAGCACTCGCCGAATGATAAAGGGGTACAAGATCAGTGTGGTGAAAAAACTAAGGTTACTGAAGCAAAAAAACTAAGGTTACTAAAGCAAAAAAAACTAAGGTTAGATTCCCTTGGGGGAAAGAGGTTGCTAGCACTCGCCGAATGATGAAGGGGTACAAGATCAGGTGGTGAAAGGTACGGGAACTGTTGATGTGCACCGAGAATATACAGCGAGAGCCTCTACACATGCGGCATGTTGGTTGCAGGAGAGATTATACAGCTTCATTTTCTGAAGTGTTGGCATGCACGTTTGGCTAAATCGTGTCTATAAAAGGTAGGATATAGTGGATGCATGTCTACAAAGCGTGGGTTGTCATAGGCATGGCAACGAAATAAACATTTGCCTAGAACGATCAAATAGCCTATCCGAGTGAATTGTGGCAAATTCAGTCAATGAACCAAAGCAGAACGGTCCATGGTTATCCGCACGTAACAGAACCAAAGAAACAACGCTGTACGGTCCATGTCTGGAATCGTTATGACATCAGAAGCTTCCAGTTGTGTGCAGCCCGCACCGGGAGCTCGAGACAGAACAACGCATCTCGAACAAGATTGAACCAAAACCTAAACAGGTGTTTATGGAATTAAAGCAGTTTCTAATGACACCAATCAAATCGACGCCAAAGTTGAATCCACAAAGTGCATCAAAACATGTCTTCCCCTCAAAAACTCATGATTTTCAGTTGCTCATGGCTCCTGCGGGGCCAAGATTACTTGTTGAGTACGTCCTAGCAACCTAATTACAGCAAGTAAACCCTCAACCAGAGCCCTAAACCACATTCCACAAGAATTTTGCAATCAAAAGGATCATCGAAGAAACAATTTACTGGCTGCAACGAATCGGCAAACTTGCCGAGTTCGAAACTAAACCTTGGTCGATCGCAATTCCTTTAGATGTAATTAAACGCGATATGGCAGCGGTCATACCTTCAAAAGAAGTCCCAGGAGTACTCTTACGATCCTTTGTCAGCAGCGCAAATCGAATCGATGGTACGGCTCCAGGTGGAGATTAGATGGAGAAAATCATACGTACGCTCGCCATCAACGCTGCCCTAGAAGCCGACCTCACCATCGGTTGGCGCGTGCAGCTACCAGGCAAGGCCATTAATAATTGCACCCCGCGAGTAAACAAAACATCCCCGTACGGGCCCCACGCCTGGACGCGACGCATAGAGAAGCCATGGCCCGCGGGGCGGGCCGGCGGGCGGGCCCCATCTCCCATCACGCGACTCGCGACGCTGACGCGCGGGCCCACCTAGTTCTCGTACGCTGCAGCCTGCAGCAGCGGGTAGATTCCCCGAGATACGGGTGGCGCGCGACCCGCTACGGTCGTCGCGTCCAAGTATCGTCAGCGAGGGCACGGGGCACGTGTCAAATCACCATACGGTCCGTCAGCATCCCAGGCCTACCGCTACGTACGTACGTAGAGTACGCGAGAAATACGGTGTAGATCGAGAAAGGGTTAGATACGGCGCCAGTCTACTGATCTACTCCTCGGCGCAGAGGTGACGTGGCTGCTGTTTTCCATTTAACGTCACATCCATCCATCACCAGTGAGAAAGTGGGACGTAGGGCTACGACCGGCGAGTACTGGTACTGGACTGGTCGAAAGGAACTAGTCCTCCGTGGGCGAGCCTTTGTTGTTACTGTAGCCTTTCCTGTGGTGCCGATGTAGCTGCAGCATCATCCATCGATGGCTATGGGAGCTCAGCATCATCCTTCAGATATAGCTGCCCAAGCTAGCTAGCTACTCCTTCCTACCTGGAGTAAAACAGGCGATCGATCGATGATCCCGGCCTACGGCATCGAGCGCAGTGTTCCCAACAGTGTCGCGGCACGTGGAAGTCGGGACCCCGGGCACAATGGCACTGTGCGCTAGGCGAGCCGGGCCACTGTTGGAGCTTTCGTGCATGGCGTCAGGGCCTCGGCATCAAGGGCTCGCCGTACTAAGTTGTAGTCAAGCTAGCTAGGCTCCTCGTCGTCGTCGATGGCGCGCAGAACCATCATAAGTTTCCCTGTTTCGTGCTACGTACTGGCTGAGCTATTACGACGCACCAGCAGCAATTCAGCAAGCGAAACAGGGATTAAACCCACACGTTTACGACTCCAGGTGAGTGCGCCAATTAACTTGCTGCGCAACCTTGATGTTTCGGACCATGCATTACGGTATTGAACTGACTCAGAACACGTGCAGTCACGATTACTTCAACATAGCTTCGTCCTGGGCCGGACGAGATCACATTCACGGCGTAAATGTCTGCCCGTATATACGAATGGACGTACGCACTGTGCAAATCTTTTGTGCGGATCGATCGAGCGTCTCATCAATTCCGGGCGCCAGTGCCCGCCTCGGCGACCGAGGTCACGAGGACTCGCGACACGGGGTCGCCGGGGGGAAACATGGCGCTGCATGCTGCTTTACTGCATGCGCACACCGTGCGCGCCCCTGTGCATGTGCCTGCCTGCTGCCGCCCGGTCGATCACAGGCGCGCTCGCGGTGCCCTGTAGCCCGGTTTTGCTTTGTTCTTTCCTGGGGCCATGACGCCCTTTGTCTTGCGCCGCAGAGGAGGAGAGAGGTGTAGTGGCGTGTGCAGAGCTTACAGACACTGCCACGGGCGCGCACACGTTTGGGCTCACTCCATGGATGGATAGGCACTGCGGCGCAAGATCTTTTGCTTAGATGAGCCCAAAAGACGACCTTGGACTGAGAGAGAGAGAGAGAGGAAACAGAAGGCGCCCGAGTTTCCCGTCGAGCCCATGACTCGACCTCCCAGGGGGGCCAGAACCATGGGGTACGTACTGCACTGCCGTGTCTGTGTCCGTGTTTGTGTCATTGCGTGTGTGCGTATGTGTGCGCGCGTGTATACATGCATGCATGGGTGGGTGGGTCTCTGCCGGGCGGGACCCCACATGATGCGCGGTGTACGGGCGTTGGCATGCAGGGCAGCAGGAGGAAGAGGAGGGGGCTACAACGATCGATCCATGACTCGGGCGATGGAGGGTGGGTGAGCCGGAGGGAGGAGGCAGCCATGGCGCGCGGGTTCCACGCTCCTCCTTGATGCGTATGGAGCAGTGGTACGTGCGTGGCTGGAAGTGAGACCACGCAGAAAGCTTTGGGCACCCGTGGTTTTCTCACATGTGCGCACACCACTATCTTTGTATTGGCAGTACATTGCTGCTTCCAACGATTCGTATTGAGTTCACTTTTAGTCCCAGCGAAGGACTCCTGTATGAGAAATTAGAGGAGTGGTTACTACCGTGGGTCTCTTTGATCTAAAGAAATTTTAACGAATTTTTGGAGAATTTCAATCTGTAGAAATTCTTTTATAGTGGTTGTTTGATTTATAATATTAGAAACATTAGACATGCATATAAAATTCAAAAAAGTTTCCTGCGTTTTTTCCTTTACATCTTGATAATTATGACATGCATTTAAAATCTGAATAAATTTTCTGTATTTTTTTGTGTGGTGTAACTAAACAACTTTTATTATTTATTACTGTATTTTCAGTTCGATCTCGTAGGATACAACATATCGTGTGATCCCATTTCTACATTTTTTAGTCCTGCGTTCTAAAATCATGAAAATCGAAAAGCCCTTACATATTTATAAAGGTACTTACAAGTTGTTATACCAGGGCGTTGCGTATTGCAACAAGGTGTAACTGAGGACAGGTAAAGTACCGAGGCTCCAATCTTAAAACCATGGTTCTGACGTCTCTGACGCTCTGTGGTTCCTCTCTTTCTTTTGCCTGGTGGGAGAAACTTCTGTATGTATGTATCCGGTTGGTTTCTTTTCGCCTCGTGAAGACAGATGTTGGGTAATCATATCACCGCTGTCTACTCCGAGCTATTTTCTCACGCATGGTTGTCCGGAACTGCAGTGGTAATTAAAGCACATCAGCCCCGTAACTCGGAGCACGTAACTGTAACTGCATCTGCATCTGATATGCAGCAGTAGTCCCGTGGGTGACGTGAAGTACAAGCATATGATCTCTTCGTTTCTCACGCGAGCGTGAGAGCTGTCTCACCAGCTCTCCTCGTGGGCGTCGTCGCCGACGTCACCTTCTCATTACAGCTAGCGCCATGATTTGACTCCTTTTTCTGTCGCTCTCGATTGTCACGCATGCACAGGGAACTTCAAAAGATCGTTTGTACTCTGTGTGTGTGTGTGTGCGCGCGCGCAGGAGAGTATGATGAGTAGATTACAACTTTATATAGCTCCGCAGCTCACACCACTAGCTAGATTATCACGTACCAATACGTGACTCCTCATACGTACGTGCCGTTCTGCTAGGCTGCTAGTATTATTAATTAAGTTTGCCTTCTCCAGAAGTTAAAAAACACAGAAGTTTGCCTTCTCCGGATTCTTCACGCCATGTTCTTCTGTCTGCCCTAGCGCCATCGTCATGAGAATTTATAATTTAGGCCTTACATCTCGATTTAATTTAATGAGAAAAAAGAGAGATCTATAAGGACTAGTATTTTCGTGTCCTACGTAATTTCTGCATTTCAAATAGGCCTAGGGTGGGTAAACAGTATCGTTAACTCCGTAGTCCTATAGTTCTTTTTTTTTCTTAACTCCATAGTCCCATATAGTTAGCACTCTAAAAAAATCGAAAGATAAGTACAAGGAAACAAAGGTCTGTTTTCAGGGGAGAAAGGCAAGATTAGCCCCTGGCCGAGTGGCAATGCCGGGAATAGCCTCCGGCCGGGGGCAACGCCGGATTTGTTCCCGCGATGTTTCGGGCGGCCGACGCGTGGCAAAATCACAAGTGAGGAGCGCGACGGCGCAAGATCGCGCACTGGAAACGCGACGCCGACGTGCCGCGGCCCACACCCGCGAGCGTCGAGTCCGCGGCCTCAGCCCGCGATCCGCCGTCGCCTCGCGCCCGGACCTGCGAGGCCGAGCTCGCGCTCGTGGCCCGTGAACGAGCGGAGCCCGCGCCCGTGGCCCGCGACGACCGGGCAGGCTCGCGGCGGAGGTGGTGGGAGGCGACCGGGGCGTGCGGAGGCGGCAGGGCGGAGGAGGCGAGGGGGCGAGCGGCGCGAGCGGAGCAGATCCGGGGGAGGTAGGGGAGCCGGCGGAGCCGGCGGAGGCGAGGGAGCCGGCGGGGACGGGGGAGGCGCCGGGACGGGGGGAGGGGGAGGAGAGCGCCGCCGGCCGGGGAGGCGCCGAGGCGGGGAGGCGTTGAGGCGGGGGGACCGGGGGAGGCAGCAGGCGGGGGGACGGGGGCGGTGGCGGCGGGCTGAGGCGGAAAGGGGGCTGCTCGCGGGCCGCATGCGCGAGCCGGCCACCCTCGCGGGCTAAGGCCGCGGACTCGGCCTGCTCGCGGGTGTGGGCCGCGGCCTCACGGGCACGTCGCGGTGCAGGCTAGAGAAAACAATATTCGCGGGCCGGGGGCGCGATTTTGGGCTATCCCGGGCCGGGAGCGCGATTTTGGGCCGTCGCGGGCCGAGGACGCGATTTTTCCACGTGTCACATACACGTTGCATCGCGGGGACAAATCCGGTGTTGCCCCCGGCCGGGGGCTATTCCCGGCATTGCCACTCGGCCGGGGGCTAATCTTGTCTTTCTTCCCTGTTTTCAGATAAGGGAGAAGGAAAAAGAATAAAGTGTCGTAATCCGTGCAATAATTTTGCAATCAGTTAGATTATGACCAAAGTTCTGATCATCAACACAGTTTTATCATTATTGCAGTAGATTGGATGGGGATGTCTCTGGTGGAAACTTAAAATGGTGTGGAGTCTTTTGTTTTTTTGGCATCTCAAGTGATTCCGAGAGAAAAGGTTATGCATGTAGGAGTATATGTTTGAGTAGTCTGCGCTTTATTTTTTGTGCAAGACATTGCAATTTCGTGGCCCGTGCAAAAACCAAGATTGGTGCACATAAAGTTGCTATAGTAGCTACCATCCTTGTTTTTCTTGCATAAGACACAAAATACATATTTTATAGAAAAATATTGCAAAGTCACAAATACACTTCTGTATTGATTTAGAAAGGGCTCACGTGAGCCCGGAGTCAAAATGCGGCACTAGTGTCTCTGCATCTCTAGGCACTAATTAAACATAGGCTTGTTAATCTGGTGTGTAGCACAACAGTTTTCTCAATCTCGTATTCTTGGCAGCTACAAATTGTCACGCAGTCGCGATCAAAGTTTAGTTATTTTGACCGACATATTATACAATAATAGAGTTGGTTACACACAGACGATTGAAAATAAATTTGTGTTTCCATCAATTTTCATATTATTTGACTTCTTCTTAGCAACGAAAAGCAAATTCTAAAGAAAAAAATAATCAAATAACGACTGAAACTTAAAATCAAACCAGATAACTATACACTAGTAATTGTCCTTCTACTTTTCAATAGGATCGGGGACGAGACGGCTGCTTGGGCGATGGCGGGTGCTAAACACCTTGCAGGGTCATCAGAAGCGGTCATTTAGCCTTTTTTGCTTTCTTCCTTGACCTACGGTTTGACATGTAAATATTGTTTTTGGCTCCTGCTATTAGTAAAGCTATTGTCACCGTTCAAAACCTGTACACTAGATAATTCTGTACGACAAAAGGCACTCACCGGCCATTCGGTGCACCATGCACGCATGTGCTTAGCACGACAAGAAATAGCAGCAACCACGCGGCCACGCTTAGCAGTTAATAAAACAGTACTAGTAGTTGGTAAACGGCGTTACGGCTGAGACGTATCGAGCATACTTGGCCTGTGGCCATAGCTTTCGACGCATCAACGCGGCTGCTTCCTCCGGGCAAAGCCGTGTCACGTCGTATGCCTGTTTCTGCCGATCGATAACTACGAGGTGCGCGCGCGCACGGTGGCACAGACTCGCCGCGCGGCATGGGCACACCGCGCGCCGCGCGCACCACACGACCCTTCCTCCGGGATTAAAGAGAAGAAGATACCGGCGAAATCAAGATATGCGCAGGTTAATTGTGTGACGGCGATAGGGCAAGGCCATATGTACCTAACCCCTCCCAGGTCTTTGACAGAAATGGAGGATTTGCTGATTGATCGAAACGGCGCCATCAACTCCATCGCTCCCAGTCCGGGCCAGCTAACTGTGCGGCCACGGCGCTGCACACGTCCGGCTGCGTCTTGAAGAATGAACTTATGTGGACGCCTACACCATGCGGCATAGATTGTGTTGTTTGATTCTTTGCTCCTTTCACGGAAAAGCCTTTTGAAATCTATTGAACGGCCCGGTCCGCCGGTTCAAATGCCTATATAGTACTAGTACACGCTTTGGGAAAACAGAAACATTGATAATAATAGTGGTGAATGTTCAATCAGTGCGTAATCTTCACAAAACCATGCTTGATTTGCACCAAGAGAGTAACATTCTTAGTTTCTTACATTTTATGTACATTGCTTCTGTTAAGAGAGTTGTAGAAGGGTGGATTTGCAGTCGGCAGGTTGGTAGGCCACGGATCGAGGAGCTCCTTTCATTGTCACCGGGGTCAGATCAGGGAGGCAAGTCCGATCGCCAGGACGAGGTCGGCGTCATGGGTGAAGCGGACAAGAGCGGGGTTTGGTGTCGAGTAGAGCTCGCTAATTAGATGGCGGGTGCGGGTGGGTGGTGAGGGGTGGTGTCACCTGATGTGTGATTTCGCGTCGCGCCGATGGAGACCCGAACGGCATCGTCGCGATTCACACGGCCGCGTGCCGAGTAACCGCGGCGGCCGAGCGGCGGCGCACGCCGTCTTGTGCTCGCTGTACTATGATTAGAAACCGTCTGGTTTCGCGATTGGTACAGCGGATGGGTATAGCCGTTGGCGCCTCTGTCCAAAGTGTTGAAATACAGTACATCCTGCCTATATATGAGCTTGGAGGAGTAGGCAAGGCACCGACTACGTCCATTTAACACAAGTTACACGCAAATGGCACCGCTCATGCTCTAGCGAAAGCTGGTTGTGAAGTTGCTGCATATGTCTGTTCGGTGTTTGGTGACCAAAATTGCCACTACCAAGCTTTGCAAATTTTGGGCACCAATTTGCTTACACATGAACTGGCAGAGTTTTAGTTCAAATTTCTGGCGTGACCAGCCCGCCGGCCTTTCCTTCATTTATATAGACATAGCATATTACAATACACACCCGAATCAATCATGGATTACAAGAGATCGTTAGCCGATATTTACAACTAACTAAACACGGCAAAGCCGCTATTAACGGAGTACCAATCCTGGACGTATCTACGTTAACACTCCCCCTCAATCTGAACCACGATTGAAAAGATTTAGATTGGTACAAACACGATCTAGAATATGACGTGTCACTGGCTTCGTGAAGACATCAGCTAGTTGATCTTCAGTGGAAATAAATTGAATATCCAAGGCACCCTTGGCAACTCTTTCTCGCACAAAATGAAAATCAATTTCTATATGCTTCGCGCGGGCATGAAATACTGGATTTGCCGTCAAGTATGTAGCACCGAGGTTATCACACCAAAGGATTGGCGGCTGCTTTTGAGTGACACCAAGTTCTTTGAGAACAGACTGAACCCAGATTGCCTCCGCCGTGCCATTGCCAAAGCTTTGTATTCAGCTTCTGTACTTGATCAAGACACCGTAGGTTGTTTCTTTGAACTCCACGAGATCAAGTTAGAGCCAAGAAAAATGGCAAAACCACTCGTAGAGCGCCTGTCATCAGTGCAGCCTGCCCAGTCGGCATCTGTAAAGATACTGAGTCGAGTCGATGGGGAATGACAGATCAGCAGACCTGTGCCAACCGTACCCTTCACATATTGCAGAATTCGCTTGACGGCCTCCCAGTGAACATCCGTCGGCTACGACAGGTACTGGCAAACTCGATTAACAACAAATGAAATATCTGGCCTGGTAAGAGTAAGATACTGAAGGCCGCCAACCATACTCCGATATCGGAACGCATCATCCGTGCCAAGGGCGCGTCCAGCGCGCGAGACAGCTTCTCCGTGGCACACATTGGTGTTGAAGTGGGCTTGCAATTCTCCATACTGGCACGATAAAGCAAGTCAAGTGCATACTTCCGTTGAGTCAATGTCAGCCCCCCTGAATTTTAAGACACTTCAATACCGAGAAAATACTCAAGTTTGCCAAGGTCTTTGACGAGAAAAGCAGCCAAAAGAGATTGCACCAGACGATCAACGGCTTCAGGATGGGAGCCGGTTATAACGATATCATCCACATATACCAACATGAAGATGGTGATACCGTCCCGAGCAAACAAAAACAAAGAAGTATCTGCACGGGAGGAAGTAAATCCAAGCTGAAGCAACTTGGCACTGAGTCGAGCGTACCAGGCATGAGGAGATTGCTTGAGGCCATAGAGGGCATGCTGCAACTTGCAAACATGGGAAGGAAAATGAGGATCCTAAAACCCCGGTGGCTGTTGCATGTAGACGTCCTCCTGAAGGTAGCCATGGAGAAAAGCATTGCTCACGTCGATTTGACGGAGACACCAGCCACGGGAGACTGCCACGGAAAGGACAAGGCGCACTGTTGCAAGCTTGACGACTGGACTGAAGGTATCCTGATAGTCAATGCCGTACTGCTGTGTGAATCCGCGTGCGACAAGACGCGCCTTGTGCTTCTCAACAGAACCGTCGGGTTGGTGCTTCGTCTTGAACACCCATTGCTGCCTACGATGTTTATGTTAGCAGGGCGGGGTACTAGCGTCCAGGTGCGTATCTTGCAGAGGGGCAGCATACTCATCTTCCATAGCAGCACGCTAGGCCAGTTCGGAGAGTGTCACACGATAAGACGTGGGCGCGGCGAGGAACGAGCGACGATTGGGATCATACCGCACCGTTCCGTCCGTGTACTGCTTCGGCTGCCGAAGACCCCCGCGTAGACGGGTTTGGATGAAGGAAGCCGGGGGAGCAGCTGGAGGTGCCACAGGAGCCGCAACATTGGCATCGACCTCGGCAGCAGCAGGCGGAGGAGCAGCATCACCAAACTCGACGGCTATGGGCACCAACTGCAGCTGCTCAACATCCGTAGGCATCGGTGCAGGTGGAGGGGCATGAGGCGACCCAGGAGGTGGCCCAACAAGATCGACGGGTGTGTGCACGGGCGGCCCAGCATGGGCTACAGAGCCATGTAGGAACACACCAGGAGCAGGGATGTCAACGTGATCGCCATCGACAGCAGCAACCTCCGAAGCACCAGGTACCTGCGCAGTAGCAACAATAGGAACATGGGCAGGAGCAATAAGCGACAGATTATAATTACGCATAGGGGCACCCTGTGTAACCGGCTCGTGATTAGGAAAAGTAACGGGAGAGGTGAGGCTGGAAAGATCAGGCACAACTCCTAGAGTAGCAAAAGGGAAAACAGTTTCATCGAAGATGACATCACAAGATATGTAAATGCGGCCAGTGCTGCGGTCCAGGCACTTGTAGCCTTTGTGCATGGGACTGTAGCATAAGAAGACGCACATAGTAGAGCGGAATTGGAGCGTACGAGAGTTATACTTGCACAAGCTCGGCCAGTAGACACAACCAAAGGTGCGCAAAAAGGTGTAGTCTGGTGTGACCCGAAGGAGACGTGCGATGGGGGTAGCATTATGAAGCACAGGACTTGGCATGCGATTAACTAAATAACAAGCTGTGAGGAAGGCCTTATCCCAAAAACGAAGAGGGGGAGAGGAATGAGCTAGGAGAGCTAAGCCTGTTTCGACCAAATGGCGATGCTTTCGTTCAGCAACTCCATTCTGCTGGGAAGTGTGAGGACAAGACACACGATGAGATATACCAATGCGTTGGAAATATTCATGTAAGCGAGAATACTCGCCCCCCCCATCGGATTGCACGGCTATGACCTTCGTGCTAAGAAGCCTTTCGACGTGAGCTTGAAAGGCATAGAAAACTGATTCAACATCGAATTTATATTTGATCAAGTATATCCAGCAAAAGCGACTATAGTCATCGACAAAGCTAACATAGTAATGGTAGCCCCCAGAAGAGGGAAGAGCAGGACCCCAGACATCAGTGTGAACCAATTCAAGAGGAGAGGAAGTAACACGAGATGAAGAATTATAGGAAAGCTGACGACTTTTAGCACGCTGACAAGCATCACAGATAGTAGACTCATTGTTTGTGGAAGAACATGGACGATTATTTGCCTGAACAATGGACCGAACTAAGCTATTTGAGGGATGACCAAAACGTTGATGCCACTGATGCGGTGAGACCTTGACACTGGATGACGCATGACGATAGGTGGATGCGCGACCAAACGGGATAGGGTAGAGCCCACCATGGCTTCTACCGTGAAGCAGAACCTTCCTTGTGACCTTGTCCTTTACAAAAAAAAGGATTCAGGGTGAAATTCAATGAAAACATTATTATCAGAAACAAGTTTATAGACAGATAATAGATGTTTGCTAATACGAGGAATATGAAGCACATCTTTTAAGAGCAAGGAAGAATTAGAGCCGGCTAGACTAGAGTGCCCAATATGCGAAATTGACAAACCTGTGCCATTTGCCACCTGGACCTGGTCCTTGCCGCCGTAGCACTCATGCACAGACAAGCGTTCGAGATCACTTGTCAAATGATCGGTGGCACCGGTATCCATGTACCAATGGTTGTCGTTGAAGCCATGACGATCCGCAGCATTGGCGGAACGACGATCGGAGCGGTTATCATCGGACTGGTAGTCCAGATTGAAGCGATTGCGACACTTGAATGCTTCGTGGCCGTAGATATGGCAGATTTGGCAGCGCGGACGGTAACGGCCACCACCATGGCGGTTACGGCCACGATCGTTGTTCTGCCCGCTACCTTTCCCACTGCCGTCCTGGCCGCCACCCGAGCGCTGCTGCTAACCGCGTGTGTCACGGCTGGGCTGACCGTCCTGATGGCGAGGAGAACGAGAGTTGTTGTCGCGGTAGCGAGAAGCGGAGTTGGCCGATGTCGACCAATCGCCGGAATGGTGATGTTGTGCCTGCATGGCTTCGTACGAAAGTACATAAGCATAGAAGTCAGTCAGGGAAACATTGTTGTTGACGATAGTGATGGACGCAGCGAGGGCGTCGTACTGCGGACCAAGGCCTGCCAAAATATAGTCGATGATCTCATCATCCGTGAGAGGACTGCCGATGGTGGCCATCGTATCAGCAAGCGACTTCATCTTCTGGAAATATTCAGTAGCAGACATGTCCTTCTTCTTCAGCGTTTGGAGTTGGAGGCGGGTGTGGCGGATGCTTGCACGATTCTGCGCCGAGAACATGCGATGGACGGCAGACCACACTTCCGCCGCCGTCTTCAAGCCGACCATCTGAGTCGCCACGTCCTCCGTCATGGAGGAGAGCAGTGCGCCAAGGACGCGCTGATCCTGTTGCCACCACACCAGGTAGGCAGGGTTGGGCATCTCGTGTGCCAGGGCGCTAGCGCCCTGGGTGATTGTCTTCGCGGGAGCCGCGGTAGTACCATCTAGGTAACCATGAATGTTGAGGCTAGACAGGTTCGGAAGGGTAAGCGTCTTCCAAAGGAGAAAATTGGAGCGATCAAGTCGAACGGGATTCTAGGGAAGAGTGGATGCAAAAACGGTGGCGGAGGGTGGAGAGACAACTGCGCCAGCGGTGTCGAGCTGCGACGATGCCGAGGTAGTCATGTCGGTCGAGATAGATCGGATCGAGAACCTAATCTGATACCAAGTTAAAATTTCTGGCGTGACCAGCGCGTCGGCCTTTCCTTCATTTATATAGACATAGCAGATTACAACAAACACCCGAATCAATCAGGGATATAAGAGATCGTTAGCCGATATTTACAACTAACTAAACACGGCAAAGCCGCTATTAATGGAGTACCAATCCTGGACTTATCTACGTTAACAGTTTTAGTGGTAAAATGAACTAGTGAGCCAAGGAGCAAGGCAATCTTGCAACAAATTGGTAGCATACCAGTGCTCCACTGATCTACTCAACACTACCAATTTTTGGTACGGCAAACGTGAGCAACCGAAGGCATTAATCGAGGTAATGGCAGTTCTATTTGAATAAACGGAAAATCTAATTGTTATGTGTGTTCACCTATGTCTTAGCATGTGGCGTGTTTTCTTCCGTTTGATGCGATAGCCAATGAAACTTTCAGTTATGCATACTCTTGTTTAACAAATAGACAAATTTGTTGTTCTCGGCCCATGTTAAATGTTAAATCTGAAAATTTAAAAATTATTTTACAAACCGATATTCTGATTCATGATCCGTTTATACCACTAAGTTTGTCTCGAGAGGATTAGATCTCACTTGGGTATGGTTCGATTATCACCAACAGTTACCAACTCATAATACGTCGGTTACCAGATTAGTAGCCAACAGTTATTAGGTTAGTAGTGAACAATTACTAGGTAGTAACTAATATATTAATAAACATTGTCATATGGTTATGTATGTAAGTATAGATAGAAAGTAGTGAAGTGTTATCAGGTAGTAGTGGATTGTATCAAACAATCAAAATATTGTTATATAAGTCCTAAGGGTGTATGAGAGATATTCAATAACTAGGTAACACATAGATTGTTACCAGATTACAACGCGATAGTTCCTCACTAACATCATGATAAATTGTTCACCACTACCTAGTAACTACTGACGTCGAAAAAAAATTTAACCGGAACATATTAACATGGGGCATAGTTTTAAAAGGCTCGTCGCGAAGAATCTAATGGTGAAAACAGGCCGTCAATCTAGTAAACAGTTTGAGAGATAAAAGATCTATTTTTGGATTTAAGGGAATCTTTGATGACGTTATTATTTTTTATACAATAGTGCATGGATTGCCTTCAATATCTGACAAGGTGCACGAGGTGGGCGGGATGTTGTACCTTAGGACTAGTTAACAAACGTCTTGTATAGTTCGGTCCCTGAATGCAAGCTTAGCCTTTGTATAAGAGAAACTTAGGAATGAAAAAAGACTTCTTTTCCATAAAATTGTATTTGCGACTAGCCAAGCAATTTACAACCTGGTTAATGCAGTTTCTAGAAAAGAACAAGGCGCCATTACTTTGAAGATTAATCAAGGAAACATAAGCCATAAAATAGCTATTTAGCTAATATCCACTAGATAACAACCCCCTTACATTCATGTGTGGTGTGGGATGGGCAATTCAGACACTTTAGACCATCAATACGGTATACATGGAACACCTGAAAAAGTGCCCGTAGTTACTACTTTTCACGTATGGTTAGCTTCTCCGTCTCTCTTTCTCCTTCAATGTCACTCTATTTCTACCTCAAGTTGCCGTCTTTCACCTCCCAAAAATATCTTAGGGAGCTGCCTGGTCTGACCTTCGTTGCGTTCCCGTCTCCTACCTTTGTGCTTGTGTCTTTAACCCTAGGTGCATTTGTGCTCGTCTTACCATTGTCTTGCTTCAATCTTCATCTTCTTCCTGGTGCCTTGTCTCTAGTAAGGAACTGACATGTTGATCGTCATGTTTGAGGGTGATTTGAAAGTTTTCAAAATCTCTAGGTGTCTGAAAAGCTAAAGTTGGATTTAAATTATTTTTAAAACATTTAGTGGTGATTGAAATCTTTAAGTTAAAAGTTGCTTGCCTCTACTTGATACTTCAAAATATATACTAGAGTTAGATGGTTTCTAAGTCTTTGTTCTTTTTACAAAGATCATCTGAGTTATTGCAAATTCACGAATAAAAGTATACAAATACCAAACTTTACATTGAAGGATCTAGATGGAAAACATGTTATCATGAAGTCAATATCTATATGAAGTGATCTTCTTTATCTTTCTCATCGGAGACTCTAGATCCTCTAACACCGTCATGCACGATCATGGCATTAAGTAGATTATTGATCTACAACTATATGTATGACCTGCGCCTCAATAGCTATGTTGTTTGTCGACGAAAATTAGAGTAGATTTATTTATATTAGACTCATCCTATTGTTGATTTTTAGACAAGGTGTCCCGTTTGTTATTTACGTGAGTTAGTTTGACAAAACACAACACAAACAAAGAAAATCCAAACAGAATTAGAGAATTTTGATCTATTAAAAGACCTAAACAAAGTAAAGTAATATAGAATTATTGAAAATTAACAGGTCTTCTTCACTCGCTCGACGCCAGCGAGGAAAACCGAGCCGATGAGCCAAATGGCGGAACGACGGAGATATGACCGGCGGCTCCGCCTAGCCGCTGTTCTCCGGGGGCTAGGTTCCATGTATACGGTCCTAGATTTCTGGATCAATTTTGTTGGACGTAGAGATCTCTGTTCGAAAATTAAGAAAGTTGTTGAGACTGCCGGCTTACCAGGGTGGAAAGCGGCCTGCTCGCCGTTAGTATTTGGGCTGGTAACGTGTGCCTCACGTGGGGCTTCCCAAAAACGAAGTGGGCTCGGATATTCAGCATACCTAGCAAGCTTTCAAAAGATCAACCTTATGACCCACTAAAAGCCCATTATATACAAGTCCAAGAGCTGGCCATTTCGCTTCAATTGAACCGGATACCCAGTTTCTCTTTTTTTTTCCCTAACATTTATACAGATCATCTTGTTTAAAAAATTATAGATCAGCTCACCATTCGCACCCTCTCTCTACCCTCCACATTTTGTCACAGCCATCATGTCAACCATTCATTCATTTCAACTTCCATAATAACTTGCATAGAATATTATCTTACGTATGCATATACTGTATATCTAGAGTTATAAGTTCTGCATCATTGGTACGCTACCTAGTCAATTTTCCAACAAATCTTATAATCTGTATTAATGAGCATACACAACGACTTACGATAGCGCAAGATCATAACATTGCTCCTCGTTTAATTTCTACCAAAGGACCGCGATTAACAACAAAAAATTAAATTATGAAAACAACCACATTTAGAATACAACAGCAGGAGCGCAACCATTCTTAAGTAGGGGGTATCGAACAAATGTTTATATGTGATCATGTTTCGAAAGCATGAGCGAGGCCGGGAACCTAAAGCGACTACTCGCTATTAGAGGTACTACTAGACAAGCATGGCAAAGACGCGATGGTCCTTAGGTCCAAAACCTTTTATACAATAGAAGGTCCACCTCCGATGAAGTAAGGCTTTTATTACTAGAAGTTTATCAGTTTCTTTTCATTCACACATCCCACCGAGTATAAAGAAGCATTCCGCTGACCGTCCTCTTGCTTTCCCTCTCTCATGGTTGTTCCCCACGTCTTGTCACCTCCTTTCTTTCTTGCTCCCCTTTCTTCTCCATCGCCAGCGTTGGCAAGGGTAGGGCATTGTTAGCGGTGAGGCAACAGATGGTAGAGCTAGTCATGTCGTTGTGCGGCGGTGTTGGATACAACCAGCACAACGCTAACTAGACGTGGCGCGTGGAGACGCCAGGATTTCCGTGTGACGTCGTTGATTTGCATTGACTTCGACTCTACATGGTCGTTGCACTCAACATGTTCACCACCGCTGCTGACCTTTCTTAGTGTTGTAGGCGTTGGGTGTCAACACCATGAACGACATTGCTGCAGAATGGCCATATGCAACAGAAAGCCCTCACTGGCTCCAGTGAGGAGCATCGAAGAGGATTAATCTCGACATTGATGAATAGTTGATTACGGTCCCATCTTCCTCAACAGCACTAAACAGGGAGGTGCTTCATGAGAGGTATAGTGGCGGTGGCCACGGGGAGCATGGAGGAGCTGAGGAAGACAAAAACATGTATATCTTCGTCTATGATAGGATATCTCCAACTTGACTCGCTTTTTTTTCCATACGACTATCCCGTAGCCAGTTTTCACTATTCAGAGAGTAACGGAACGTAAGTTGAAAAGTGCCAAACAAAAAGAAACAGAGTGAAACGGAAGCCATCTACTGCTAACAGCCGCTTCAATCTCTAAACCTAAAGCAAAAAACCATCAACATTTTGCAGTTTGTAACCCTAGAAACAGTTTAACTTGCCATAGCACCTCTAGTACAGAATCGTCCATCCGAGGCGCCATATCCGAGGCGGTTAGGCTAAAACGCCTCTAATAACTGATATCCGAGGCGGTTGGATACCCAAAATTTCAGAATCCCGTCAACTCCGAAATTTTAAAACCCGAAATTTTCCCCTCAGTGCACAGGCAGAGGACTATATAATTCAATTCAGTGCATAGCCAAATCCAGATTTTCTTCTTCTTCTCCCTTCCACTCTACTCTCCTCCCTTCAACCTTCCTTCTCCTCTCACCATTCCCGTCGCAAGGAGGCTCTTCTTTTCCCATCATTCTTCCGGTAGGAACAAGGTGGAGGCTTCAAGACACTTTCGCTTCGATTTGAGGTAAGAAAGATCCTCCCAAGTCAAGATTTGTGTCTTTTTGGGCTCGTTTTCTACTAGTGCCTAAATTTTTATTTTTTAAATTTTTTCTCGTATTTTTTGTAGCAGCTCTACTTCCTCACGGTTTAGAATCCACAAAAATACTGCATTTGGAGCTCGGGAAGAAGTTCAACGGAGGGTTCGGTAGCGGCGATTTTTCGTTCGGGGCAAAAGTCATTCTTAGAGGCCAAATTTGTTGGTGAATTTTTTTTATTTTTAAACTTTTTCTTATATTTTTTGTTAGCAGCTCTACTCTCTCACGGTTCAGAATCCATAAAAATTACTGCATTTGGAGCTCGGGAAGAAGTTCAACGGAGGGTCGGAAGAGGCGATGTTTCATTCGGAGGGGTAAAAGTCAGTCTTAGAGGCCGAATTTAGAGGTAAAAATTATACAGATCTAAAGACAAGTAGATTTTTTAGATGTGCCTCGTTGATACGGTCATTTTGAGTGGTCGTGGAGCCAAAACGGACACCGTATGTAAAAGTTACAGCCGTTTTAGTGAAACCCTACCCGACAGTCCGATATGTGCCCCATATCCGTAACCATTCTGTGGAGGCGGCTGCTATAACCGCCTCGGATGTGCTATTTAAACCACCTCAAATATTGATTTCTGTACCAGTGCACTCCTATTACAGCAGCAGAAAGGCTGCCACATCATTCAGCAGATCGTCAACTGAAGGGCCGGTGGCGTCTCACGGACCTGTAATCCTCAGTATCACTTGCCCCGCTACAGAGTCCTCTGTCGTATGTTACCTCAATGCTTCAGCTCTAAGTTGCTCCGCACTCGTGACCAGTCTGTCACCATCCATGCCCGGCTGCAAACCCCCCCCAAAAACAAAGAAAGGAATATACATAGCAAACTAATTCAGCAGGAAACTTCGATTAGTTTGCAGTGGTGTACATTGGAACAGATTCTTTCAGGTAGCATACCTGCAGTGGCGTATAGTTAAATTTTCCCTTTTTTGAGAAGGATGGAAAACATGAATTTGTTCAGCTTTGTTCCAATTCGGATCCTTGCAAGTGGCAAGTGACACGGACGCGGCTCGTCTGACGTGCCTTCACGCACGGCAGAACTGCCGTACGGGTCAAAATCGGCCGTTAATTCCCTGCCTAGCCCATCCAACGGGGCTGCACGTTGGCCGCAACCACAATACTGCACCGCAATTAGCGATAGGTACCAAACAATAAACTAGCGCCAAATCGCTTCAATCGCCAGGCCTTCTCGCGCCAAAAACAGAGGCACGCCGCCAAAACCTGGCCGGCTGCCACCGCTGCGTCCCGTTGAGCTGCCGCGGCCGAGACATCGAACTGCTACCGCTGCGTAGCCGTCGAGTCACCGCCGCCGCCGCGTCGCCGTCGAGCCACCGCCGCTGCTCGTCGCCGTCGAGCTGCAGTTGCCAATCTCCACATACACACCGCGATCTAAGGCGAGGAGCATGTTCGATCGCCATCCTTCATCGATTATTCATCGATTATTCCATGGAAAACCAGACAAACAAGGATGATAACCAGACCAATGACAATTTGAATACGTAAGTGACATGCACGAAATGAACTACAGTATTCTTTTTGTACATTCTTTGTGATCAGTGTGCTAATGAAAGCTGAGTCCCATGATTTATACATATTGAATATTGTACCAAGCTGGGTACCACAAATGGGCATGAAATTCAGCACAGTCGATGAAGCATGGAAATTTTGGATTTATTATGGGGGCAAAGTTGGATTTGGTACTAGAAAGTGATACCTCAACCCAAGTAAGTTTGATCGAACGATCACATCGTGCAGATTTGTTTGTTGCAAAGAAGGTCATCGGGGAAGAGACAAAAGATATAAGCATATTAAGGAACCTCGAGCTGAGATTAGAAACCGGTTGTCTAGCTCGTATGGGTCTCACAATAAATAGAGAAGGGGGAAATTATGAAGTAACTGATCTTGTTCTAGAGCACAATCACACTATGCAGTTGCAAGAAACATGCCACCTTATGCCATCACAGCAAAAGATATCTGAAATTCAAGCTTTTGAGATCGAAATTGCAGATGATTCAGGTATTGGGCCAAAAGTTGCACATGAGTGTGCTAGTCGTCGAGTTGGTGGACCATCTGTTCTTGGCTATATACGTAGGGATCACAAAAATCACCTACGTACTAAGCGTCAAAGGGAACTAATGTATGGTGAAGCTGGGAGTATGTTGAAATACTTTCAGGATAAAGTCGCCGAAAACCCATTGTTCCAATATGCCATACAGCTGGACAATGAAGAACAAATCACAAATATATTTTGGGCTGATGCAAAAATGTTAATTGATTATGCTCATTTTGGTGATGTGGTTACTTTTGACACTACATTTGGAACCAACAAGGAACTTAGGCCATTTGGTGTATTCGTTGGGTTCAATCAATTCAGACAAACTGTTATATTTGGTGCTTGTCTTTTATATAGTGAAACATATGAGGCTTTCAGATGGCTTTTTGAAACTTTTCTGTTTGCACATAATCAGAAGCATCCAAGAACTATATATACAGATCAAGATGTTGCAATGGGAAATGCGGTTGAGGATGTATTTCTTACGGCACGACATGGTTTATGCACTTTTCACATAATGCAGAATGCCGTCAAACATTTATCTTGTCACAAGAAGGAGGAGGAGGAGGAGGTTGAAGGGGAGGAGGAGGAGGAGGAAGATGAACCACATATTCTTGCAGACTTCAGTGCTTGCATGTATGAGTACCGGGACAAGGAAACATTTGAGGAAGCTTTTGACACCATGCGAGCTAAAATAGAAAAACAGACTTGGCTTGATAGCATCTATAAGGTAAAAGAGAAGTGGGCTGAATGTTTTATGATGGATGCTTTCATCTTGGGAATGCGAAGTACACAACTAAGTGAGAGCTTAAATAATGACCTCAAGAACCACTTAAAAGCAGATCTTGATATTCTTCGTTTTTTCAAACATTTGAAAGGGCTGTGCAAGTGAAACGTGATGTTGAGTTGAATTCAGAGTATGAGTCTAGGGAGTTATTACCTAGGGTCAAAATGAATGTTCCCATGTTGGTCCAAGCAAGCAAGGTTTACACTCCTATCATATTTGAAAGTTTTCAAGCAGAATTTGAGAGATCTATTGCAGCGTGCACCAAACAATTGGATGTGGGCTATGAATTTGCCATAACAATCAGCTCTGAAGATGAATGCAAAGTTATTGGGAATCCTTTTGAACAAACAGATTCTTGCAGTTGTGGCCAGTTTGAGAGAATCGGTATATTGTGTGCCCATGCTATAAAAGTTCTTGATTTGATGAATATTAAGTTATTGCCAGGACATTATATTCTGAAGAGATGGACTAGAGAAGCACGGTGTGGAACATATTCAGGACAGAAGTAGAAGGAATGTTGTTGAGAACCCAATGTTCAATATTGATCAGTGCTACAAATTTCTCAATCACAAGTTTATGAATTTGGCCACCCAAGTAGCTCCCTCCGAAGAATGTTGTATTCTGCTTGATAGTGCACTTGATAGCCTTACTAAGGAATTTCAAGGCCGAATGAAAAATGCCCATCAGAGTAACCACATGGAGGGATGTTCTACCCAAGTGGTACATGAAGAATCAAATGAGCACTTAGCTGCTGCACGCCTAAAGAAAAAATCTCCTAAGAAGAAAACTAAAAAGAGAAAGTTGAGCTGGATTGACAAGCAACATAAGAACAAGAAGAAAGGGGCTCCGAAAAAAGGACAAACTGAAGTAAAGAGAGCAAAAAAATTACCTAAGGTATGTTCTTTATATACTACGAATAATTATTTTGTTGTTAGTTAAAATATAAACTAAGACTTCGCTGAAACTTTTTGTTATCTTTAGTTTCAGCAAAGAGAAGATGGGATGGGACCATCACAATCCCACTCCATGGAAAACAATGATTATTGGAGCAATCAGAATGTGACCGGGAGTAATGGTTTCACAAATAATTATATTGCACCTAGTTTTACCGAAATGTTGATGGTAAGCGTCATCTGAAATTGTGTTATGCTAGTATGTTCAATAATGCAACTGTACACTGTGATAAAATTTATTTTTGTAATGCAGACTTCTGTAGTAGAAGACATTGAAGCCCTTTGCTGTGACGACTTCTTTTGATCCTTAAATGAAGTGCTCTCCTGATTGGATGCGGTGGGAAAGTCCATGTAGCAGTAGTTCTGTGAAATACACTCATGTGATGTGGCTTCTCAGTGTTATGGTATTGAGATTTATAGAAGTAGTAATAGTACTCTGTTAGTACTTGAGTTTCAGTGCTCAAAATTGCAATAGCATTTGAGTTTCATTGCTAAAAATCAGTACTTTGTTAGTACAATAGCATGTTTGGATGATTCAGTGCTAAACATTGCAATAGCCCTTGAGTTTCAGTTCTACAAATTTCAGCAACGCGTCGACGGCAGCTGCAATTTTTGGCATGAGAAACAGATGAGGCATGACTACAGACGATTAGCAAACTTGGGGCACTTCAGACTTCAGAGGACTAGACAGAGGATGGGATGTGACGCAGCGGCGGTGGCTCGATGGCGACGCGGCGGTGGCGATCGGTCGACGGCGACGCAGCGGCAGCAGTTCGATGTCTCGGCCGCGGCAGCTCGACGGGACGCAGCGGCGGCAGTCGGCCAGGTTTCGGCGGCGTGCCTCTGTTTTTGGCGTGAGAAGGCCTGGTGATTGAAGCGATTTGGCGCTAGTTTATTGTTTGGTACCTATCGCTAATTACGGTGCAGTATTGTGGTTGCGGCCAAATGTGCAGCCCCGTTGGATGGACTAGGCAGGGAATTAGCGGCCGATTTTGGCCCGTACGGCAGTTCTGCCGTGCCTGAAGGCACGTCCGATAGGTAAGTGACATGGCCTCTGGCAGTCCGAAGTTGACCAAGGAAAGGCTAGGGGAGCAGTGGTGACCACGGCTAAAAACTGCCCTTCCACGGCGGCAAGGGACGCCGCCCTGCGATGTGATCTGTTCCGTCCGTCCCATCCGCAGCGACGACCCAATTTTTCGGCGTGCCTCGCCTTAGCTAGGTTTGCTTATCCTTGGCTAGTGACCCCGACACACGCGCACGCATCAACTACCAACTGCCAAGAAACCGATCGGCTCAGCCGTGAGCCTCTCACCAACCGGCACGTCGAACATATCAGGATAACAGTGCGGCACATAAACTAGTTTATCCCTACTCATATCGCCGTAGCTTTCTTTACTCGATCAGATCAGCTCTCGTACGTGATACATATCCCGAATGGAAATGGAAGTGGAAACTTCTCCTTCCGATGTGGTGGTCCTGCATGCGGTCTCTTTTCTCTCTGAACCCTGATCCGAAATCTCTCTCGTCTCCATGAAGCTACCACGCAGCAGAAAGGAAGATAGATACGGATGCTAATTCCGCCATCGACTCATCGTGCAGCCGCTTTGAACGGCAGATAATGGAGAGAAAGGGATAAGGTCGCCGTGGGCTCTACTCTGCTCGGCGAGTTTGCCCGGAAAGGTAGACGACGAGATAAGGATGAACTCGACGTGAGTGTCATTATTGGCGCGCGCATGCATGTGTGTGATGCTTGTGCTCTCTCGGCCAGAGATATCTGCAGGCTGCAGGAATCCAATCCACTCGTGATAAATATCTACGCTAGAGGTTAGAACCTTCCTTTTTGCCCCGTGAATTTGTTCGGTTCCCGTTGCGATCTTCGTGGCCTTTTAGACCGGAGCAAAGATGCCCGCCTCGATGCCGACACATTCGTGATGATGCTGATTATACATGGAGGGTTTCGCAAAAAAAAAGATTATACATGGAGGGAGGCCTCGACCTGCCAGAAACTGAGTAGATTAGAGTGGAGATGGATAATTCGTGCCCCCTCATCGACTGATCTCCTTTGCTTTCTAGACTAGATGGAAGGAACTGGGCATCTTGTGTGCCTATATGCTCGCAGAACGAATCTCTCCTTAGTCTCCTTCTGGTGAGTAATGTACAGGCTAGATAATTGGAAACGACGTGCCTATGTGCTCCATGGACCAGCTTGTTCTTCTTCATTGGCATAGCACCTTTTCCTCTCCGTGCCTAGCCTGTTCCTGGACGACCAAATCACCACGCGAGCGCGTAACTGAGGCTGGTGGCAAAATTTTACCATTCCATACTTAATAGGTAAAAATACTCTGCATGGCATGGCACAAATTTTTTAACCTACATATTATTTCTAAGAGAGAGGATTTCATACCACGGTGGGTAGCTACACACTCTCTCACTGTCGTTGGATTCGTGCATTAAGATTCGTGCATCGTGCATTGAAAAGTCGCTTGGTCCGCTCCGCCCACTCGCCCGCGCCCGGCCGCCCGCTCGCCCGTGCCCCGCTCCGCCGCCCCGCTCGCCCGCGCCGCCGCCCACTGGTCCGCGCCGCCGCCGGCTCCCCCGCGCCCGGCCGCCCGCTCGCCCGTGCCCCGCTCCGCAGCCCGCTCGCCCGCACCCGGCCGCCCGCTCGCCCGTGCCCCGCTTCGCCGCCCGACAGGCTCGCCGCCGAGCTGCTGGCTCGGGCCGAGTGCGGCGCAGCCCGCGGCGGCTTGCGGACGTGCGGCGCAGCCCCCGCCGCCTTGGAGGGGGGAGGGGCGGACGTGCGTGGCGTGGCGGCGGCCGCCGGAGACCGCGGCGGCTGGGAGGGGGGAGGGGCGGCTGGGAGGGGGGAGGGGCGGGCGGCGGCGCGGGTGGAACGGGGCGCGGGCGAGCGGGCGGCGGCGGGGACGAGCTCGCGCGGGCGTAGTTGAGCGGGTGTAGCGGGTGGACACGTGTCGCTCAATGCATGCGTGTGTAGCTACCCACGGGAGCACGCAGATATTTCCGTTATTTCTAATTTAAACTTTGTACATTTGGGAGTAACTTTACTTTCAGGTCACTTTGGTACATAATTTTACTCGTGTGTCCCGTTGGTTATATGTTAGTGATTGTACCAAATCACGAATCGATAGTTGTCATGTTATTTCGCATAAATTTGGTAAGTATGAAATTTATGGAAATCAAACAGAAATAATTTGATATTAACTGATACCGGGACAAAGGTTTATTTGATATATTTGGTATCTAATTTCAACACCGTATCTGTCTAATATATGGTACGTTAATTAGTTAGCCACTCCATTAATTGCAGATTAGCAGAAATCATCCAGTAAATCTTGATGTATTAAGTTGTTTGGCAACAAACATGTATCTAAACCAGAATCCAAAAGTGGTCGTGGTAGTCAGATTACCATCTATTTGGGGAATTCTTTTCTTGTAGAAAATGTTGTCTAACTTTACGGTGGTAAATGAATCTTTGTTATTGCGCTTTCATAACTTATTTTAATTTTAGCACTTCAGTTCAAACATTATAATGTAAAATCAAATCATCATATTTGTATTTTTTTAGAAAATTTTCGAGATTTCAAAATTTTATATCCAAAGCTTTGAGCATTCATACTCTGAACTACAAACTCCGTTAATACATATTAAAATCCAAAAAATAATTCCAAATTTTGCAATGAAAATATTAAAATTTAATACTAAAGTTTCAAAAATGTGAATTATAAACTTTGAAAAACCATAAATTTCAAATTTTCAAGTTTCAAATGTATGAAATTTTAGCCAAAAACTTTATAACCTTAGGCTGTGTAAATAAAATTGTGGACTTGTAGATTCAAATTCTAAAATACTAGAACCACTATAAAACAAAATGTTGTTATCATGGATTTTCGTTGATGTGTAAATTGGTATACAGATCGGGAAAAATATAAGATGAAGGGTGAATTCGAGAGTAACTCAACGACACACTTCCCCGGCAGCCCCTCGAGAACTGCGAAACAACAGAGCAGGACGCTCCGCCGAGCCTTTATATGCAGGCAGTCAGGCACAGATGGAGGCCGGAACAGGACGCCACGAGGCGAGCAGAGAAGTGTGTGTGCTCCTCCCCCTCCGAGCTGCGCCGCCGCCGTCGCCATCGCCGCCGCCTATAACGACCTCTTCACGTGCCCTATCTTTCTCCCCTGGTTTTCACGAGCAGACATACATCTTCCAGAGCATAGGTTCATCTCCTAAACCTCCAACCATGGAGGCCAAGAAGAAATCGACGCCCACCCCCGCATCCGCCGGAGCCGCCCCGGCGGCGGCGAACGGGTACTTCAGCTCCGTCTTCTCCGCGTCGCCCGCGGTACTTTCTCTTCACGCCGTCTCTATGATCTGTCTGTTGTTAGATTCTTGAGAATCGATGATGTGATTCGGTAATTCTGATCCGTTATGTTTCGATAGTTACTGTTCGATGTTTCTTCTCGACTTGAGTTCATCACGTGGGATCTTTTAGGGTAATTTTTGTGATCGAGGAGTTCGAGGTTCCTGCAAATTCTTAATTGGATATACCTGTGTGATAACGTTGCTTTTGTTTTACCTGAAAGGCGAACGCAAGAGACGCGGGGCAGACGGACCTGTACACGATTCTGAACAAGCAGAACCCCAAAGGGCAGAATGGTGGGGGCATCGCAGGTAGTTGTGGGATCTCCTGTCTATTCTGACATTGCTACGCAATTAAGGTTAAATTTGTGAACAGAATAGGGAAAAAGAGGATATTCCAAAGCATTATAGCTGGCCTAAAAATTGGATGTAGCTCATGACTAACTTGGTTGGCTATGGGAAAGTGACCCAACCCCAAAGCACATTTATCTCTGAACTTGTATCGCTCCCTTGTTATAGGTTGTCACTTGTCTTACCATGTTGATTAATCATCTTAGTCTGGAGAGGAACTTGGTCATTGATATGTGATGCAACAGCGAATTAACATCGAAAATTTGATTCGTCCTCCAGATGGGAAATCCCAAGGCAGCCCCACTAAAGGTCGCTCTCCGTGCAAGGATGGAAAACAATTTTATCCAAACGAGTCATCAGAGTCAACCTATTTTGGCTCGTCTGTGCATTACGGTGGTCGGGACTTCTATGACAGCTCTCCACACAAGCAAACCAATGAGTCATCAAGGAATGTACGTAGAAATCACTATTATTAATAATCCAGTTCCTCGTGGTTTACATATCTTGTCTTTTAATGTTTACTATATTTCCAATCCAGTATAAGGAGAACAATCCGGAGGACTCCCTAGCTACCAGAGGCGATTGGTGGCAAGGTAATGGCATTTGCTGCACATTTGGATATTATTTAGAAAAGATGAAATACATACATACTGACTATAATCTACTGCCAGGTTCACTTTATTACTAAATAATTTGCTGAGGGCTCTCCTACTGTGGACAAGGTATGCTACAACAATGTGCTTTATAATTATAATTGTTTGATTCGTCTCAATTTTGTACCCCAATGCTGTGTATGCTATGTCTGCATCTTTCATGTCCAGTTTGAGCAGTGGTAGGTTATCAGCAGTATCCAATAGTGTAGTCAATTAATTATCTATGTTATGGCCTATCTGTCAGATGTAACTTTAACTATTTTTCTATGGTAGAACCTTAGAGCAGCTCACAACGGATACTATTCATTTGTTTCAAAATAGTTATAACAGCTGGTGGATTGCTTAGTCTTTTCTACAAACGGACATGAACAATGTAATATATAATAGGGAGATATGTTAACTTGTGAAGCAGCAATCAACTAAGGCTCATTCAGTTTTTCAATCTCTGCGATACTGCCCTTAGCCATAAGCTTCAAGGCTCACTGTTGATCTCCTTTCCTTTCTTTTCCTCATACACATACATAAAACACTTTAAATAATACCCTTGTTTTTTGTTTGTGTCGTTGTCACAGTTCTGGTGTCAATAATTAGGTCCTGAAATCTGCACAAGATTTACTTGTCAGTTGTCACATCTGTGCACACTAATTGCAGGGTAGTAGTGGTTCACAATGATTGCTCCCAAAAGAAGAATGATTAATTGTCCTGCAGTGAAAGTATAGGTCATCTGTAAAATTTGTTCAAGAGCGTGTAATGAGTGACATCATCATCAGTGTGCTCGCTTGACATAGCATTTCATCATCAGTGTTGTCATATACTTTTAAGAAGACGGGAAGATTTGTGTGTTAAATCTTTTGGGAACCTTGTTATTGGTGTTGCTCCTAATAACTACATTTGGCATAGTTTGATGTTTTGGCATTGTATCTCATGTTTACCATGATATGAACTCTTTTCTTCTCGTTGAGATAATCATGTTATGAACTTGTGGCAGTGGTTAATCCCCCACGCATTTCCTAAGCTCTAACCATCCATCAGTTGACACCCAGTTCTTATTTTACTAGTTGGTTAATTCCCAAGGAATTCTTGTAGGCCTCAATGACTCACCTATTTGGTTGGTTCGGACTTAAAATTCACGAGAATAGTTTTTCAGGTCCCCCACTAATAGAAGTTAGAAACTGAAAATATAGTTGGGCATTGTTAAACATCTGAACATTTTTTTGCATATCTCTTGTTTTTGTGCTGGTGTTGGGATTTTGAATATTCGAAACCATTAGTAAGATCTATAAGGCAGACATGGGCTTAAGCTATTTCCCTATTTCTTGCCAATTTCTATGATCATCCACCTGCAACCTCTGTTACTCGTAACTTGCTATGATCGTCCACCTGCGACCTCTGTTACTTACAAAGCCTTATGGCTTCATCATTTATTGACAATCTTATTTGGTTATTTCTGCCAGAAATAAAAGGAGCTGGTCAAGCTGGTTTACTGTAGAGTTTGACTTGAGCCATCAGGCATAAAAAATCATAGTGGAGCTACATCCGTTCTGTCGGTGGAGGCAGTATTTAGATGCATCATCTCACCTGGGCAGATGTAGTCTTGTGTGTTTTTTTTTCTTTGCCTTTTATTACCTGATTTAGTGGTGAAATGTAATGGGACTGGTAGGGAAGCAGCAAGTGGGTTCTATAAGAGCTGCTGCTATTTCGCAACTAGTAAAATGACTTGCTATTGTGCTACGTATCCTAGTTTGTGGTGTGTTCTGGAAAGATTTGGATTTGCACATCTGTTTCAGTCCAACATTTCTTTCGCAACAGTAAAGTTCAGACTCGTTTACAGGGGACCAAGGAGATGTTTTCAGGAGTCCTGAGTTTGTGCTGCAAAAATATATGGGAGCAGCAATTCGCACTTGCGCCATAGGACGTTTTCCATTTGGACCCCTGGGGGAGGGGAACCCGTCGAGGTGCCTGGCCGCTACCCAGGCAGCTGGTCTACGCGTAATATGTGATGGGCTTCAGGCCCTTCAGCAAATCGAGGCCGACTGATGACGGGTAGCCTGTGGGCCAGTACGTACTTCTCTACGCTCCTTCAGTTCCCTGACCTTGCGATACTCCGTCATTTGCAGAAACACGCTCCTTGATCATCCGATGAACATCGAATTAAACACTCGCGACGCCAGTAAGCCTACGCGAAGGCACTGCCAAGTGCCGAGCATTACAAACTGTGGCAAAGCGAACGGCAAAACAAATCGCCCTCCAATACTACACTAACACGCGACAAGAAATCAGGCACACGTACATGAGGTGAAGTATGCACAGAGAGACCACTACAAGTGGTGCAAGTGCAATCTAAATTCACAGCTCCGTGGCCATCGGACCGTCGAACACGGCGCTGCTGACAGCCATCCCCTTGACCTCCACGCCGCCGTGGTCCGTCAACGCGGATCTCCTGGCGGCGGCGCTGATCCCCCTGCCGTGGTGCGACCGCCTGTCGACCAGCAGCGCCCTCCCGATCTTGGACGGGCTGGACAGCTGCGCCGGCGAGAAGCTCGGGGTTGCGTACGCCGTGACGTACGGCGTGCCCGAGGCGGGCACCGGGTACGCCGGCGATGGCACCATGGCCGCCTTGCTGTTCTTGCAAGCAACCTTGCCGTCTGCGGCACCGGCCGGGAGCTGATCCGACTGCTTGCTTAGCTCGTCGACGTAGAGCAGGTCGTCGATCCGTGCGTTGATGTTGGACGCCAGGCTCTCCAGAACCCGCGAGTAGCTCTCCAGGATCGATTTCCCCACGTCCTGATCAGAGAACGTTCACCGGGAAAGAAAGTGTTACAACAGTTCATCACATTACCAATGCACAGGTCGGACGTCGCTTAACTGATGGAAATTGCAGTGAATTAACAAACCTTGTTGTACTGAATCTTGCTCATGTCCAAACTCGTCTGCGTCAGCCCAGGGAACCTCTGCTTCAGCGACATCAAGAGGCCCTCGGCGCGCTCGGCGAGCAGGTCTCCCCTCTTCTCCGTGTCCATTATCATGTCCTTGACGATGCCCCAGGACGACTTGGTGCCTGCGCGGCTCGTGCCGCTCCGGCGAAACACGTAGATGGAGGCCTCGACGCGGTTGGCGATTTCCACGGCCTGGTACTCCGACGACAGGTCGAGGCAGTCGAGGAGGCATTCGGGAGAGAACTGATCCGACGTGATGTAGCGGTATATGATGTCCCCTAGCGTCGCGCGTCCATTCTGACATTCAGGGTTCGTCACAAACAGCATGTCAGAACCAAGAAATGCACATGTATATAGCACATCAGAATACGTGGGGAAATGAGCAGAAAGTGTGTCCCCGCCGTGGCGCACCTTTGGTAACGAGTCGTGGTACGAGTCGGGGACGTCCATTTCAGCCAAGGCGTTGCTGTTGATGGCCATGGCGGCCTTCAGTATCTGGTTGGCGCAGTCGCGCTTGTGCTCGAGCTGCCTCCTCGTGGCCTCGTGGAGGCCGCCAGGGGAGACGCGGGGCACCGGCAGCCACCACTTCTCGTCGCGCCGGTGGAACGATCTCCTGAAGGAGGTGGAGCCGTCGCAGTCCGGCGCGCATATCCCCTGGTCGACGTACCAGAATTCGGTGTCTCTGAAGCTCTCCAGTATTTCCTGGCAGCAGTGGTTCGTCAGAAGATGTTCCCCAGTTGGTCACAAGAATCAACAGATCTGTCAAACTCACCAGGAGCATGTGGTCTAGCTTCCGAAGTGCCGGCAGGTTGATGTACAGATCGGATCGTGGCCTGCTTGTCATGATCTGAAATAGGTAGTCCAAAAGTACCAAGCAGTGTATGTTCAAGCCTCCAAGGTAATTATTGTTCAGTTTGAGTTCATAAAGAAATGAGAAACAGTCTATAATTACTAATACTTTGCACCTATGTTTTATCTTTAGTGCATATCTTGCTAAGTAAAGTAAGGGATGCGACAAGCAGCTGGTAGTAATATCTGGAATTTAAGCGAACGATCAAACGGACAGCACATTGATGTAGCCTTTACTCTTTGGACGGACCTAAAAAATATTAGGCGCCCAACCGTTTTAATAAACGAGATTAGGTACCAAACGGCTAAGCACGTACTTAAAGGTCATTTCCAGTGGCCCATGTCCAAGTTAAATTCAAATTATTAGCGGATTGCGTACGTACTTAAAGGCAATTTAGGCTTCACCCGTAGAACGCCAAATTAATTCTGTACTTGGTCATGATAATCATGAACAACAACACTGATACTAAATTCTGCATCACCATTTTCCGTGAGTGAACTTTAAACAGAAATTCAACAATTAGTTCAGTCATTGACAGCAATAGACCTTACCGTGCCGTTAATTGATTGAATCGCAATAATATTTCCTTACTGCAAATATTAATCTGACAGTGGAATCACCACTGGTTACTTAGTTTTCAGTTACCTCAAGCCTTGTTCCGTCAGGGAACGTCTGCCATGTCGGCACGAGCTCGACGATGTGATCGCTCACGCATAGCAGCCAGTCCATCTCTCGCCGCCACATCGCCTTCTTCTCCGGCGGCAGCGGCTCCAGCCTCCACAGCTGCCCGAATATCGTTGCTGCAAGAAACGGCACGCATCAACGCGTAAATCCACAGGAATTTTGTCCCCTCCAGCGACGTCCGACGAATCAGGCCCAAGTGAGATGGCTCACCGCAGAGGTTAGTGATGGCGTTGGAGATGGCGAGCGCGGTACAGACGCCCTTGCCGCTCCCGGACATGTCCTCGCCCAGCAGCAGCTTCGAGAACCTCTCCTTCATCGTCTCCATCTCTTCAAATCAAACCGCACGGTCAACGAGACTACTCTGAGTCCATTCGAAATTAATGAAGGATTTTGTCGGTGTAGGTACCTGAAGCTCTGTGCTTATCGGCGGCCGCGTCGACGCGCGGCAGCTTCTCCTTTCCGGGCGGTCTCACCGCGGCGGCGTCGTCGGTGACGCAGGTCTTGATGGAGACCTGCTGCCACTCGTCGGGCGGGCAGTAGGACTCGCTGGAGGCGGCCACGGAGCTGGCGCTGGAGCTGCTCCCCAGGCGGAACTCCTCGTCAGCAGACTCCACCGTCAGCGCCACGCTCACCGCCTCCTCCTCCTCCTCCTCCTCCTCGGGCGCCGCACCACCTCCTCCTCCTCTTGCCATCCCAAGCCTGCAACACTACGACCCGTCCCAGCAACGGCCCGGTTCCTGCGATGCTTCTTGTATCTAGCAGGTTTGACAAGGAGCGCGAGGGGGGGCGACTACGACGCGGAGACGGCGCGTGCTGCTTCCTCACCCCTCGACGACGACAGGTGCTGCGTCTCGGCCCTCGGACATGGCATATTAGCACGGCCGTGTTCTTTGTGGGAGTGATAAAGGCTTAAAAGAAGGTGAAAGGCGGAGGAGTGACCGTTGGGTTTTGAGTTGTCTGGGTGGGATTCTCAGTGCAGCAGCAACCAACGGGCAGTGACAGGGGGACGCCGTGTGGTGAACTGGTGATGATAACAAAGGCTGCTAGCTTAACTGGACGGCGTGGCAGCTACGCTCCGTGGTCCGTCTCGCTGCTTTCTCTCTACGTATCAGGCCTTTCTCATCTCGCTCTCTCTTTCTCTCTGTCTGTGCTCACCTTCTTGCCGTTGTATGCTGTCCAGGGCTGGTCTGCGCATGTGTGTGTGGTGGTGCTGGTGCTGGTGGTGGTGGTGGGGGGTAGGGGGTCGATGCAAAACTGGTTGCAGGTTCTGCACGTTAAGGAAACAGAAATCTAGAGGGCCGTTTGATGATTCCTCGTTGCGTCTGGCTCCGCTTAATTACTGGCGTCGAACGTGATGATCAAACGGTCAATTCTGAGCGCGATTCTTACCCGGGCTATTTTGTTCGTGGCGGTGTACACCGCGGCACATGCTATATCGTGTTTTACATACTTATACTTACTCCATTTAAAAATACACGCTAGATGGAACAATCATACATTAAAAGTGACTAAAGTACCCTAATATTGTCTCTAAGGAACTACATATTTAACGCATGCATGTAGGGGATAACAAGGAAATCTAGAGATTTAATAGGAGGGTTGAGAGAACAAATGCTTTAAGCCTATTTGATTCGCATGATTCTTAAAATGTAAGAATAGGAGAAACTTAAGAATTGAACGTTATGATATGTTGTATCATATATGAATAATACCACATATATAAGTAATATAAGTTATTTGGTTGCACCGCAGGAAAAACACATTACTTTTCTTTAAGGGTTAGATGCGTGTCATAGTTGTCATGGATGTAAAGGAAATTTTCTAAGAGGTTAGACTCAATGGACATATTTTTTTGGAATTAAGTGCAAAGTAGGCTATAGAAAAAATTTCTCAGGCTTGTAATCCTACAAATCAAACAACAACTATAAGAAAAATTCATAAGGATTGGAATCCTCCAAAATCCTTTGAAATTTCTTTGAATTAAATAGGCCTATTTTGGCCCTCATTGGTTCATAGGATTCTCAAAATGCGGGAATAAAAAACTATAGAAATTAAATTTCATGACATGCAGTATCTCACAGGAATTGAAAACACATGAATAAGTATTGAAGTTGTTTGGTTGCACTGTAGGGAAAACATAGAAATTTTCTTTAGGGGTTTGATGCATGTCATAGTTGTCATAGAAACAAATAAAATTTTCCAAGAGGTTGGACCAAATGGAAACTTTTTTTTGGAATTGCATGCAAAGTAGTCCATAGAAAAATTTTGTATGGTTTTTCAACCCTACAAATCAAACGAGCTCTATAGGACATCTTTGATTTAAAGGAATTTCATAGAAATTTTGGATGATTCTATTCGTTAGGAATTTTTTCTATAGAGGTTGTTTGATTCTTAGGATTGAAAACTATAGAAATTTTTCCTATGGACTACTTTGCACACAATTCCAAAGGAAAATTTCCATTGAGCCTGACCTCTTGGAAAATTTCTTTTGTTCTATGACAACTATGACATATACCAAACCCCTAAAGAAAATTCATGTGTTTTTCCCGTGGTGCAACCAAACAAGTTCTAATACTTACTCTTGTGTTTTTAATTCTTGTAGGATATAACATGTCATGGCATCCAATTCATATATTTTTTCTATTCATGCGTTTTGAGAATCCTAGGAATCAAAGAGGCCCTAATATTTACATGAATCAAATAGGCCCTTTCATTGGAATATGAAACATGCCTTATATTTATTGACAAAAAACACATTATATTATATTTTTTTACAGAATGGGAGACTTATAGGTTACCGTCAATTTAGACCTTGAAAATATTTTCAGCTCCATCATCTATATTTTAGGCTATGTGGGTGATAACAAAACTAAGAGCACTACTACCCCATGCTATCTCATGGGGAGATATCTAAAGGTACAGCTCATCTGCGCTCTCCCATGCCTTGTTATCATCGCTCTTTTCTCTCCCCTATGGTAATCAACTCTATCATCCTTTCTCTCCCTCACCGTCGTCGACACGGCCATTGACCGTGTGTGCTCTCTCGATCCCCACGCCCTGCCCTCATGATCCACTACTACAGAACATGTCAATGCTGACGGGCCAAAAACCCACATCAGTGACGGATTTTTGGCCCGTCAGCAACTAAAGGTCAGTAATGACTCGTATTATCAGTGACGGGTAATTTTACCCGTCACTGATAAAGCTCATCACGGACGGGTAAAAAAAGGAACCGTCAGTGATAGTAGTCTCATCACTGATAGGTACACGTCCGTGATGAGTATTCATCAGAGGTGACGAAAACATCATCACGGACTGGTAGAATATAGATCCGTCAGTGATAACTGTACCATCACTGACGGGTCCATTTTTCACCCGTCCGTGGTGACGAAAACATCATCACGGACTGGTAGAATATAGATCCGTCAGTGATAACTGTACCATCACTGACGGGTCCATTTTTCACCCGTCCGTGATGAAATTTCATCACGGACGGGTAGAATATCGACCCGTTAGTGATAGAGCTACCATCACTGACGGGTACTATTTTCCCCGTCCTTGATGATATTTCATCATAGGTGACCAAAACATCATCACGGACGGGTAGAATATTGACCCGTCAGTGATAGTGCTACCATCACTTACGGGTACTATTTTCACCCGTCCTTGATGAGATTTCATCATAGGTGATGAAAATATCATCACGGATGGGTAGAATATCGACCTGTCAGTGATAATCCTACTATCACTGACAGGTCCTTTTTTACCCGTCCTTGATGATATTTCGTCAGCTGTGATGGAGGTCATCACGGACGGGTAGAAAATGCACCCGTCAGTGATGATAAGTACCAACCAGACAGGGTTTTCCTGCTTCCTGGCTAGCCTCAGGTCATTTTGCTAGCCATGCCCTCTAAAAAACAAAATATACCCCAGCTGCACAGCCTCAGCATGCACAGGACATATATCACAAGCATATATGTAGTGTAGAACAGGAATCAAAGAATTATTTCAATTTGATTTCTCAGTTTTGACAAGTCCGTTCAAATATACAACACACTCTACATCGCACAATTGACTAAACAATTTGTCACATCTCAAATATGTTTGATATCTCAAATCTGACAAGTCTAAACTTTAGAAAAGAACAATACCGAATCAGTTCGAGCAAATTTATGTAGATGGGGGTATGCCGGAGTAGAATTCATCGGCGGGGTTTACTACAAAATTATTGAAGAAATATGCAAAGCACGCCAATATACGTGTAAAGTCCTGGCTTGCATCAAATTGCTCTTGCGTGTTAATATGAAATTCATATGAAAAAATGAGAACATTAATTTCATATGGAAAATATGAAATTCCTATGAAAAAATGAGAACATTAATTTCATATGGAAATAAAGTAGCTATTAAATAGACTGTCGATGTAGATATTAGATCTATCAATACCTTATGTACTCCACATTCAGTCCACGCTAGGGCAATCGCCTCCATGTGCGCGCAAACGTGGAACCCACATGTGTTCGTTGCTTCTCGTTGTTGTTTGCACGGGAAATCAAATTTATGGGTGAGCTTTTTTGCTCCCCTTACCTTGTAATTAACCCCTCCCGACGCCTTATAGATCACGAAGGCATCATCGATGCACTTTCGTATCATCGAGAAGTCACGTTTCATTTTCATTATGGAGTCAAAGTAAAAGACCTTGTACCATGCTCCAACGATAACCACAAGTACCCAGTGGTCGCTGCATACACGATATCATGGTCAAAAGTGAGACGTAAACACCTAGCTAAGTGCATAAATTGAAGATTTAGACAGTACTAAAGAACTTACGGTGGGTTGTAGGCAAACATTATGTAATCCTTGGTCCTTTGGACGAGCCATTCTTTCGCAAGGAACTGCGTGACCATCTCTGCATTCTCGTTGAGCACCCTCCAGTTGAATAGGTATGGATCGATCAATCCAACGTTTGCATTCAAGCGCCTGATCTCTTGGACCATGGAGAGCGTCCATACCCTCATGATGTTAGCCTCGAGTCTGTCGAAGGTATAGAGACTGAACATGTCTTCATAGTTGACGTCAAACGTACCAGTCCCAACTTTATCGAAGAATTTGTACTCAGGTGGCACTTTAACCGTGATTTGCTCAGCACCAGGCTTCGTGGATTCTTGCATGTAGTGATTATGCAGAAGTCTGATTTGCTGGGCCATATTATTCAGTTGAAGCTCTGGGAGGAGTGGCTCACCACATTTGTATTTCCGGGCTAGAGGGCCAGGAGGATAATAGTATTCTGATGAATACAATAAAGCCTTATTGGCGCTATCAGCCTTCTATTTCTTGCCGCCTTGGCCTCGTCGTCCTCGGGTTTTCCTCAGAGGCTTGACCAGACTCGGATCGCTACGCCGTGATATGAGTGGTTGGGTTTCCTTAGGCGTAACATCCTCCGGTGCAGCTGATTGGGTTTCGTTGGGCGTAACACTTTTTGGTGCAGATGGTTGGGTACCCTTAGGCACAACATCCTCCAATGCAGCCTTTAAGACCTCCTTTGATAGTGGCTCCTTGTGCCGGGTCACGGGTTCCTCCGTCACTGCCGTCTGGGGCTCATTGTGCTCTGTGATGGCCACCGCCTCGTCCATCACCGCCGTCGGGGCCTCCTCCACTGGGCGGGGGTCTTATTTTTTCTTGGAGCGCCGTTCCCTTTTTTGTGGTTCGACGGGCTCGTCCATCAATGCCGCTAGGGCCTCCTTCTCCCTCTGCAATAGAAGCAGTACGAGATATAATATTGAGCGATTTGCATAAACTGTTTATACTTATGAAATCGACACGGTGGGTTAAGTTCGTGCCAGATGATTGGACACGTCCTCAACTTCGGGGGTCGAGAAGGAAACAGCCCCCGTAGTCAGGTCGGTCTTCGTGCGGCCCCTGATCCATGCCCACCCGCGACCCTCGATGTCGTCGAAAGGAACTGGTTTTCCAGCCCCTCGTAGTGTGGTGTCCTCTATCCCCTAGTCCGCCATCTTCCTAACATAGCCACGACTGCCCAGGTGGTGGGGGTGTTTATTCTTCAAGCGGAGTTCTTTGCTCTTTAAACTCTTTGCCTTGAACTCTTCCGTAGACTTCATTTGAATGAAATCTTCCCAAACCTCCTCTGTTATTTGGCGATATCTCTGTAATGGCGAGCGGTTTTTCTAAACATATTCTTTATTCAACGTGCTCCTGAAGTTCCGGTGAGACTTAGCCATCGTCACCTTCGCCACCCGTTCTACTTTCTCCTTGTCACCTTCGGGGATCTCGAACTTGCTCCACAGCTCCTGCATGATTCGTCCAATCTGGGCCTCGGGCACTTCAGTCCAATCTTGTGTTGTGATCTTTATATGTTGACGTGCCAGATAACCACATGCGCTGTTGAACTTAGATGCCGTCTTCTGGGGTTGGGAAGGGTACCTTGTTATCTGGTCTACCTCCGTGATGACCTGTCTTTGCGTAGGCATCTTATTACCGGTTCTCAGTTTCCTAACTCTTGTCGTTGCCGCGGGGGGGCTCCGACGAACCTGTAGTTTCTTCGCTCGTCATCGATGTTTTTTACAAAAAATAATAATAAGGGAAACATGAGGAGGATGGCCAAGGGAAGAGGCCCGATGATCGTGGCAAGGGCGCACTCTCAAGGTGGCGCTGGAGGCGAGGGGTGGGATCGTGAAAGTGCAAGGTAAGCCGACTATTAATGGACTAAATGTATCACTAAGCGGTGGATTAGGTTTTTTCTTCAATGGTTGGATTTGAAAATTGAAACAAGGTTAAATGGTAATTGGTGCATGAGTGGTTAGGTGGTACGGTTTCATCTATTCTTGTCAACCCTTAGATCTAATATGATGTATAACTTTAATATTACAGATGGCCTAGACTGTTTGGTATAGATATCAATATTGTTTACTATTCTGATGATGGTGGATAGGTTTGACCATGGTCAAATGGCTATACTGTTTTATAATAAGAACCAATTGTTTTAAACAATTATAAAAGAACACTTCTAAGTCATGCAATAAGGTATGACATTACAATTTTTCCCCTATTTCTAAGCTTTTAGATTCCCACGAACCAAGGAGGCTCTAACTTTCACATAGCTATTTTCCACAGTAGTTTATAAAAGAAATTCAACACAACACAATTCAATAACCACAAATTGGCCCTTATATATCTCACATAGCTATTTTAGACATAGTTTAAGTCAAACTTTAAAAACTTTGACTACTGATGTCCTTTTAAATATTTAGACACAATGCTAAATCGTTGCACCAGAACTCATGAATGCCTCCCAAGAACTCATGCCCTAGCAAACAAACGCGAGCAAACTGTGGTTATAGGGGTACCTATGGGGAGGAGAACTCGCGGCGATGGTTGTTCGGAGGAGGGAAGCGTCCACAGCGCCTTCGATGGGGAGAGGAGCGTCCACAGCGGCGGGGTTGTTGTGAGGAGGGGAGCGTCCACGGCGGAGATTGTGGGAGGGAGGGGAGCGGCAGCGGCGGGTGTTGGAGGGAGGGAAGCGTTGGCGATGGGGGCAGTCGGGGAGGCATCCATTGCGGCGGCGGCGGGGGCGCTAGATTAGGTTCACGGTGGGCGGCGGCCGCAACGATGCACCACTGGCGAGGAGGCACTGCTGCTGGTCAGAACAGAAGAGCAAACTCTAGGGTTCGACGCGCGGTGAAAAATTTCAAGTCCCGCGGGCACATGTATATAAATAGAAGAAGTCATCACGGACGGGCGAACCAATTAGCCCGTCAGTGATGACCTGCCAACCCTACGCAGAGAATTCATCACTGATGGGCACAGATGTGACCCGTCCGTGATAACAATTTCATCATGGACGGGCCACATCTACGCTCGTCAGTGATGACCTGACTAGCGGCGGAAGGGCAAGTCATCACTGACGGGTGCAAATATGACCCGTCCATGATGAAACAGTTATCACGGATGGGTCTCGTCTGGGCCCGTCAGTGATGATTTGACTTCCGCTGGCTGGGCAAGTCATCACGGACGGGCAATCCTTCCGGCCCGTCCGTGATAACAATTTCATCACTGATGACCTGACATGCGCCTGTTGGGCAAGTCACCACGGACGGGCCAACCTACAGGCCCGTTAGTGATGACTTGACCTGTGCCGATGGACGTCATCACGGACGGTCTAATGTTTTCACCCGTTCGTGATAACAATTTCATCACACTGAATCGATCTGCATACTAAAATGCAGATTCAGTAAGGCTAGTTTCAACTTAGTGAACTTACTGAATCTGTATTTCAGTGTGGAGATTCAGTATATTCAGACTAATATAGCACTATAAATAGAACAAAGTAGAGTACTTCATGATTTAATTGAAGTAAATGTCCAACAATAAAAATTTTGGACCATATGGAATAAAATACAACTTGGTATTGACAATATGCACATCAAAGTATCCAATTTGAAAATTTTAGTCGTCGTCGTCGTTGTCGACTAGCTTTTTTCCATTATATATTAGTCCTGCATTATGATCTCGACGTACGTACGTTGGTACATCATCACTCTTCGTCATCACTTGATTCTTCGTCTTCACAATCGGGTTCCGGATCGTCGAATTGGTTGTAGTCTTCTTCATCAACTACACCGTCAACTCCAACGATACTCCTTTTCCATTCCTCACAACATGGCACTTCTTATTTGATGGGTCGACTATGTAGAAGACTTGAGCAACCTGTTTAGCGAAGATAAAAGGCTCTTCTATTGACCCAAAATTCTCTAGATCCACGGTAGTGATGTTCTGATCTTCCACGTGCACATCTTTGAGATTCACCCATTAGCATCGAAACAAGGGGATCTTGGTGACTATATAGTCAAGTTCCCAAATCTTTTTGATTATGCCGTAGTAGTTGCACTTCATTCCTCAGGGATTACGGGCTTCTACCCAGACCCCGCTGTTCTGGTATGTGCTTTTTTGGTCTTGGGCGTCCGTGTAAAATGTATATCCGTTGATCTCGTACCCTTGCCATGTCACGACGTTCACGACGGGTCCTCTTGCCAACCATCCGGCTACATCTTCTTCTTCAGTTGAAGGGTTTTTATCACAAAAATAGTTCTTCAACCACTGGTTGAACCCGATGTTGTGTGTTTTCGTGATCCAAAATTCAGACTTTTTCGGATTCTGTTGACGTAACACTTGCTTGTGAATTTTGATATATGGATCCACCACTGACATGTGTTGCAAGACCGTGAAATGAGCTCTGTCGAACTCTGTTGTATCTGAAGGCTGGTAATCTTTCCTTCCGATTGTCCCGACGCCAGCGAGCCTACCCTCGTGCCGAGAACGGGGCACACCTATGGGACGGTGTTCAGCCATGTAATCCATGCAAAACTCGACGACCTCTTCGGCAGCATAGCCTTCGATGATGCTCCCTTCCGGCCGGTATCTGTTGCGAACATAGCGCTTCAGAATACCCATGTACCTCTCGAATGGATACATGCTATGTAGGAACACGGGTCCCAACATCTGTATCTCGTGCACAACATGGATCATCAGATGGATCATGATATCGAAAAATGACGGAGGGAAGTACATCTCTAGTTGGCATATTATAATAGTTATCTCGTACTGCAGCTTAGATAGTCGCTGTGGATCGATTGACTTCTGAGAGATCGTGTTGAGAAAGCTACACGGGTTTATGATTGTCTCGCGGACTCCAAGCTCCAAGATACCTCTTATTGCAACAGGTAAGATCTATGTCATCATCACATGACAGTCATGAGACTTCATATCTATTAATCTCAAGTCTTTCATTGAAACAAGTTTCTTTATGTTTGCCGAGTAACCAGATGAAACTTTCACCCCAAAGAGGCACAGGCACAATTCCCGTCTCTCAACCTTGCTAAGAGTGTAGCAAGCAGGGGAGATGTATGTTTTACCTTTCTTCGTCAGTTGTGGTCCCAGCTCTGGTCTGATACCCATTTCTTGCATGTCAAGGCGTGCCTTTACACTATCTTTTGTCTTCTCTGGAATGTTGAGCAAGAGACCAATCAAGCTGTCGCACACATTTAGCACCTTCCAGTATGGCAAGTCTCAAAATACAGATTTCTTTTTCCAGATGCCCGGCCTCAGCTTCTGTTGCTTTCCAAACACAACATCGATATCTTTCACAATTTCATAGATTTCTTCACCCTTTTTTGTGCGGTGCGCTCCCGTATCTCGACTTCACCGTTGAACTGTTTCTTCCACTTCCTCCAAATGTGATCATTTGAAAGGAACCGACGGTGACCCATATATACGATTTTACGCGAGTGTGTCAAGAACTGACTCACTGTTTGTTCTTGGCACACAACACATGCTTCGTGTCCTTTCACAGTCTGGCCAGACGAGTTTCCATAAGCAGGATAATCATTCATGGTATTGAACAACAAGGCGCGTAGGTTGACGTTCTCTTGTTTATCTGCGTCCCCGACTTCCACCCCGTGGTGCCAAAGTGTCGCTAAATCTTCCTTCAGTAGTTGTATGTACACATCAATATCATTTCTAGGTTGCTTAGGCTCTTGTATGAGTACGGAGAGATGTATGTACTTACGCTTCATGCACAACCATGGAGGAAAGTTGTAAATACTGAAGAGGACGGGCCATGTGCTGTGTCGGTTGCTCATGTTACCGAATGGATTGATTCCGTCCGTACTCATCCCAAACCTTATGTTCCTCGGCTCCTTACCGAATTCCGGAAATACCCTATCGACAGTCCTCCACTGGCATGCATCGGCAGGGTGTCTCATTATTCCATCTTCCTTACGCCCCTCTGAGTGCCAACGCATCAGCTTTGCCTCTTTATTAGCGAACAAACGTTTCAAACGGGGAACGATCGGAAGATACCAAGCCACCTTTGCTGGAGGCCCCTTCACCACACCCCCACCTTCATCCTCGTCATTATGACAGTTGTTTTCATTTGTAATACACTTGTATTGGGATGTCTTGCACGACGGATATCTATGCAGGTTCGCGTACTCTTTGCGGTACAGAATACAGTCATTCGGACATGCATGTATTTTTTTTACTTCTAATCCAAGAGGGCATATAACCTTCTTGGCCTTGTAAGTTGTTGTTGGCAACACGTTTCCTTCCGGAAGAATGTCCTCCAGGAGCACCAATAGCTTTGTGAAACTTGTGTCCGACCAATTATTGCTTGCCTTGATCTTCAACAGTTCTAGCGCGATAGCCAATCGCGTGTGCTTCGGTTTGCATCCCGGAAACAAGAGTATTTCCGAGTCTCCCAACAAGCCTAAGAACTCATCGTACTCTCTTCCACCAAGGTTCGTCCCTTCCACGTCACGTAACATTTGATCCAAATCATTGTGTACGTCAACCATATCCTCATTTGAGGATTCCGAATTGGCTTCTTCCACCGGTTCGTCGAGCGACGCAACATGTCTAGCCTCGACTTCTACCCCTTCGCCAACACCCACTCCTACCTCTTCGCCACTTGGGACGACTTCTGCCTCTTCGCTAGTGGCAACTTCTTCCTCCTCGCCGTGACTTGTCCAACGGGTATAACCATCCATGAAACCCTTTATAAGCAAGTGTAATTACAGGTCCTTTGTCGTCTGCACCATATCCACGTTATTGCAATTATGACATGGACAACACATTTCATTCTTTCTCTTCCTCAACATATCTTCTCGGGCAACTCTAAGAAACCCAGATAAAGCATCTATGTACCTCTGGTAGCACGATCCCTGTACATCCAACTTCGATCCATTGATCCTATAGTAATAAATGATAGCACAAAATTATCTACTTAATTATAAAGCTTGATCATATACAATTAGTATTACTTTTGCTACGTACAATGCAATCCATCGACCACATTAATTGATTACTAAAATATGAGGATTCTATTATGAAAAGTGGAGTATTTTTGCAATAGGCCACTTACAACTTCTACCTATCTAGCTTATCCAAAATCCACAAGTAAATTGATTTAAGGTTCATAAATGTTATTAATAAGAGCATAAAGCGGCTTTCATTCTACAAATTTGGCTTAATATCCAAAGCGGCCGGTTTCTATTTTAGTATGAAATTACAATGGATAAATATGAAGGCTTTAATCCACGTCCTTTAGGGGATGTACACACTTAATAAATGATATAGAGAGAGCAATTACTAACCTCTCGTCTCTAACTCAAAATATAGCACTGTCCAAGGTCTAAATGCACCCCTAGCTCTCCTCTCACCAAATTGCCCACAAATCACGCTTCTCGGTGGCCGCAACGTTGCTCTGGACGCGAGGAGGCGCCGCTGCTAGTCGAAACTTAGGAGCAAAAACTCGGGTTCGACGCGCGGCGAAAATGACAAGTCGCCCGGTTAGAAACCTATATAGAACAATTCATCACGGACGGGCCAAATCCAAACCCGTCAGTGATGACTTTCCCGCCATTACAAGGACTTCAATACTGACGGCCCGAAAAATAACCCGCCAGTCATGGGTGACGGGTGGGTATTACACCCGTCAGTGATGACAGTCTTAGTCGTTCGCCTAGAGCAAGATCATCATAGACGGGTTGTATTTTCACCCGTCTGTGATAAGTCATCACTGACGGGTAGACACACGACCCATCCGTGATTGAGAGGGTTGTATTTTCACCCGTCTGTGGTATGTCATCACAAATGACGGATAGAGGTACGACCCGTCTGTGATGATCCTGCTCGAGCCGTTCGCCCGAGGTAGTCATCACTGACGGACCGAAAAATAACCCGTCAGTGATGATGTGGGAAACTAATCACTGACGAGTTAGTATTACTTACCCGTCAGTGATGATAGTCTTAGCCCAAGGACTCCAGCAGGATCATCACAGATGGGTTGTATTTTTACCCGTCTGTGATAAGTCATCACTGACGGGTTGAAATGTGACCCGTCTGTGATGAGACTTACCTACCAGGCAGTGTTTTCTATGCATGTTTTCTGGCCTCATCAGTTCATTTTGCTTGCCACCTCTGAAAAAAGAATAACATCCCAGCTGCATGTACAGTCTCTACACGGCCCCAGCATGCGCAGGACAACATATATCACAAGCATCCACAACACAAATCAAAGAATTTTCTACATCTCAATTCCACGTCTCAAATTTGACAAGTCCACATCTCAAATATATATATATATATATATATATATATATATATATATATATATATGTATATATATGTACAACACATTCGACATCGCACAAGTTGCTAAAGAATTTTGCACATCTCAATTTCATATGGAAATGAACTATCTAGGGCTTGGTTCATGGGTAGAAAGTGCTAGCTAGAGTGTTTACACACTGACTACAAATGAACACATTAGAATTCGATATCTGTATGTGCACTCTCTCTTATGCTCGGGCTTCATCCTGACCTCTGATCGAAGCACACAATCATGTCAGTCACAATTCATAATTTAGCACGGTATAATCAGCATATAACAAAGTAGAGAGGTTCAGAAGGTAATACCTAGCGGAAGACGTCTGATACGTCACGTAGTTTTCTTGTGCAGTGTAACCGCAATAGAGCGTCGTCACCATTGTGATATTGCATTTACACTGCACAGTGCAGCGCAGTGTCTTGTGTAGTGCAGCGCAGTGTCACAAACGCGACGGAGATGAAGACAAGTGCCTGCGTATATACAGGGTTAAAAATAAGTTAATTCAGTTAGGGGTTAGAGCATGTCTAATTCTAGCAATGAACCTAGCATCAGACCTACACAAACCACACTTAGCATACACATTTAGCACAGTCACTTAGATCACATGAGCTAGATGAAATCCAGCAATTAGCATTAAGATGACCAAACTAACCTTGCATGCACGGCAAACTTTAGCGACGTCGAGGGGAGAACGGCGGCCTCCACCGGCGGCGGCGCTGCTGTAAGGCGGAGGAGCGGTCGCCGGTCTTGAGGAAGAGGCGGAGACCGGATCCGGGCTCGCTGGGGGGGGGGAGGGGGGAGGGGAGGAGGCGGCGGTCGGATCCGGGCTCGAGGAAGAGGCGGCGACCGGATCCGGGCTCGAGGAGGAGGCGGCGGCCACAGCGCGGTGCGAAAGAAAGCTAGGGTTCGAACGCGACGAAAATGACTAGGTCCCCCATTTACACATAGAAGAAGTCATCACGGACGGGCCAAAATTATGCCCGCCAGTACTAGTTTGGTCATCTTTGACGAGTCAGTTTTCTACCCGTCCGTGATGACATTGCAAGTCACCACTGACGGGTAGTTTTCCTACCCGTCTGTGATAAATGATATCATCATTGACGGGCGGAAAATCTACCCGTCACTGAAAGTCATCACTGACGGGTAGTTCTCCTTTCCTACCCGTCAGTGATGAAATTTTTGATAATAGCCTTGAGGCTCATCGCATATTCATCACTGACGGGTAGTTTTCTTACCCATCAGTGAAGTGATTTCACCACTGACGGGCACGGGCTATCCATCAGTGATACCGATCCTAGATGACGTTATTTGTAATAGTGATCGGTTGCGAACTGATCACCGTCTTGCCACACCGTTGGCTTTCTCATTCTCGTGGGCCACCCCGCCTAACCTAACATTCAACCTTGACCTTGCCGATCCTCTGACCCTCGCCAACCACCTCACCCAACTTTGCATTCTCGGTCCTCACCTGACCAACCCGTCCTTTCTGTTTCTGCCTCGATATCTGAAAATGGAGGGGTTATTCTATCTGGGAGCGATGGTAGCGGCAGCCCCCCCCCCTAAAGAGACGGAGAATAAGGCAAGAGGCCTCAAGGGAGAAGAAGACGAATGTTAGAAGCTGACCTCTGGTGGGTTTTTTTTAGATGACATCTGGTGGCTGGATGCGTCCATCGAATTGAACGGCCCAGATGTTATATCGTTCCCTAGTTTCTCTCTCTCGTAAAACACCCAGCTGCAAAGAGAAAGTTTAACAGCGTCCGGAAGTAGTGCAATGAATTTACGAAATTGATCGCACATGCATATTTCCTCTTTTGCTTTCCAAACGTGGGAAGATCCCCAGATTCCAATGTCAAAAATAAATAACAAAGTACTTAATTAGTGCAAGTGTTGATGGTCACACCATCGTCCAAACACTTACAAGCTTATAGACTTCTCACACCGTTCCAATTGACAAACGCACCAGGCTTTCTGGCTTTGGACAGACGTGCTTCTCCTACCACAAACATGCATATTTGTGAGCATGTAGGGCTTGCGTAAGTACCACGAGCTCCGAGTTCAGTTCAAAACTAGAAGCACGATGCTATCAGCGAACCATGAGAGCGAGGGTGATTTCAAAATCTGGGGTTTGAAGACAGGGAGATAAGAAAAACAAAGGGAGTAGATAGAAGCAGCAGAAAACGTCAGGGGTAAAAAGCGCCTGCGGTTTGACTCGGTAGCCGCGGCAATACGTCCTTTTGCGGCGCACGAAAAATGTAACAGTGTCGCTAGGCGCCGCTGCCCCAACCCACGATGGCCCCACGAAAGCGGCGTCGAGAACTCCGTTAAAAGGCGAGCAAACTCATCAGGACGAGGAAAACTCGCACGCACCTACCATCTTCAAATCATCCGATTTCTTTCGCATGTGGGAAGATCCAGTGCTAGTAGTATATTACTACTGCACTAATTGCGAGTGATCACTTGTAACGGAAGCAAGGGCTGGCCATGGGGTTTAACACTGTGGCACGGTTTTGGTTTGAAGCAACCGGGCAGGAATTATGTAGGGCGCCCACTCCCTTCATGCGTGACCAGCTTAATTTACCAGGCTATCCTGTTTCAAGTGTACTGATGTCTTTGTGCATAACTTCGCCCAGCTACCAGCTATTTTCTTCATAATAAATAGTAATCTGATTCCTCTTCCAACCACTCAGAATTGTAGTACCGGTCCAGCATGTATGGTCTGTACGCAGCAAATTGAGCGCCTCATAACACCGACGATAACGTTGGCTGCACGGCCTGCACTGCATTGTCCTCTTATTCACCGTTCGGACAGGTTACGTGTTGTAGTCGGTCACATAAGGTACAGTCGCCATAACCATATCTCGATTCTCGAGCGATAAAACCGTGCGAGGAACATCAAGTCAAAGCCCCTGCCCCCCCCAGGATAAAAAAAAATGGCACAGTAGATGCGAGAGAGGAGTCACACTTGCTCCATACGAGGAACTCCAAGCCGGAAGCACTCCTGTCCTCTCAGACGTGAAGAATGTCCATACTTCCATGAGATAATGCTTTTTCAAAGATCATCAGACGATACTACTTGTAGCAGCAGCAGCAGTATTAACAGCGTGCAGGCACAGGTGACAGGATTACTTCTCTCTCTCTCTCTCTCTCCGTACGAGAGGCCAAAGATGCGAGTAAAATAGTTTGTCAGGTCTCGCCTGTCGCACCTTGCAACTGCCTCTCTCGGCGTGCCGTGGCGCGGCGACCCAGGGACGGATGTGCGTCGCCGGGCGGTCCGTCAGCGCCTGTCGATCGCTGCTTCTAGCCTTCTACGTGGTATCTCGGAATCCGACTCGTCGGGCTGTGTGGCGTTGGGGAAGATCGGTCGTAAGTGCGTTCGGCCAGGGAAAGAGGAGAATCTGTTGCGGACGTTCCGTTTGTCCCTTTTTCTCGTCTTTTTTTCTCTGTGGCGTACATGCGTGTGCCGTCCGTGATGCGGTGATGCCCGTGATACAAATGCGACGGTCCTTGCGTTGGGCTGCAAAATCCCGAGGTTAAACGGGACGAGATTTTGTAGTCCGGAGTAATTTTTGCCCGTATTAATGGTTACATTTATAGGCACTTTTGCAGCATCTTCAATCTACTCTGAACCGGTAAAAAGAACTCCAAAAAGGAGGTGAAGAAATCCCAGAACATAGTTGCTACCTGCTACGGCTTGCAACTGGTTTTCTCCGATGCGCTTGCCGTTGTCAAATTTAAATTCATGATTTGACTTTGACGTGGAGACTATTCCTAGACGGTTTCTGCACCAGTTTCTGTCCAAAAATCCGATAAGCAAGATTTTTAAAATGTACAATAATTATGAAAAACGTGTGAATTAGATGACATGATATGTTATATACCACAGGAATTGAAAATACATGAACAAATATTAGAAGTTCTTTGGTTGCACTGTAGGAAAAACACAAAAATTTTATTTTATACATTTTGTTGTCACATAAACAAAGAAAAACTTTCAAGAGGTTAGACTAAGTGGAATATTCCTTTCAAATTGCATGCAAAGTAGTCCATAAAGAAAATTCGGCTTTAATCCTACAAACCAAACAAGCTCTATAGGAAAATTTTCTAAGAAATAGAATCCTCCAAGGTTTCTATGAAATTCCTTTGAATCAAAGAGGCCCTGAAACTTTGATACAAATGAATGTTTGTAGGAATTTTGGAAGATTATATTCCTTAGGAATTTTTTCTATAGACCTTATTTGATTTGTAGGATTGAAAACCATATGAATTTTTCTTATGGACTACTTTCATAAAATTTCAAAAGAAAATTTTCATTGAGTCCAACTTCTTCAATTTTTTCTTTGTTTCTATAACAACTATGTCATGTATCAAAGGCAATTTTTGTGGTACAACTAAACAACTTCTTGTATTTATTTATGTGTTTTCAAATTATGTGAGATACAACATGTCATGACATCTAATTTCTATAGTTTTTCTATTTTGTATTTTGAGAATGCTGAAAATCAAATATTTTTTCGTGATTGTCACGGGATCGCAGTTTCAAGGGTAATTGATAGTCTGCTACTTGTTAATTTTGCAACGTTGAAAATGTAAGTGCCAAGTTAAAAATAGTTATCTCCAATAATGTGGCATTAGCTATCTATTAGTCTTGCTTCGTTGGGTTTTATGTGAGGTGCGGGAGAGGAAACTCGAAAGACAACCCAAGATATCTGTATCACGCAAGAAATGACCGTAACACAAGAGCCAACATAGAATATTAATTTTCTTTGCCCACCAGCGCAGCATTCAGTAGTGCTTAGTGATGATAGAGTCCATTCTTCGTGAGTACGTGGACGTGGGCCTGATTGATGAGAGTTAAAAGACATTCTTCACTTAGAAGTTAGATGTGTATAGGTTTAGCAGTTAGTCCTCGTCACTGTTTGGCTAGGTTAGCAGTAGTAGTCCATGAGAAGCATGTAACCATCATGTCATGTATTTTTGTGGCCGTGACCGCTGACCAACCTCCAATTTGTTGGCTGCAGGGCAGCAGATACGTGCTACATTAGTACCATGGCCTAGAAGTTGGTTGCGCCCAAGAACGCCACCACTCAAAAGGACAGGAGATCAGGAGGGAAACGAGTATGAAATAAACTTGCTTGCTGCTCTGAAATCTGAATATATATAATATTTGAAGGTTAGTAGTTGGTAGGCCAATTTTAAGATAGAATGGCAGTAGTACTAGAATACAAAGATGCATGGACCACAATTAGCTCTTAGCTTCTCACAGTGCGACAATAACACATTATGGAGTTTGAACTTTAAAAGGGAAAAGAATCGGCAGCTATGCTTTTCTTTGGAAAAATTGCACCTATGCCACTGCATTACCTCAATTGCTGTTTTGCCATGGAAAAAATCCAACTTGTACCTGTGCCTTTGTAACATCCCTATTTTAGTTATAAATATAATAGTTTTTATTGTGCATCATAAACATCTTATAGCATCATTTATACTAAAATGAAACTGGAGAAATTTAAAACCTCAAGAAGTGACGAGAATGCCACGTAAAACCCTAGACACTAATAGATGTGCTTCAAAATTTCTTGAATGAATCTTGATCACCCTTCTATACTTGAGGATGGGTCCTGATCATTTATATGAATAATAGTGGCATTTAAAATATCAAAGAATATGCAAAATCTTAAATTAATAAAAAGGGCAAATCAAAGATATATTAAGCAGATGGATTTTTCAATGTTGCAATCTCTTCAATATCTATATAAGAGCTCATATAATATTTCTGAGCCCCTGAAATTTTCCCACATCTTTGAATACATTTATAACATACTCATAGTTCAAACCCCAAAAAGGGTCAAAACTGAAATTAAATATTAACTGAAGAAAACAGTTAATAAAGTGGCCTGAAAATATTTTTACACGGATCTAAATCTTCCAAGGAACCCCTATTAAAATTTAAATAATATCTGAAGCTCATCTTGTTTGAATTTGAAAATCAAAACTGAATTAAAAACAAAAGAAATAAATAAAAACAAAAAGATAAAAAGAGAAACGAGCCTCGAACTAGGGAGAATCCTGGCACGCACCATCCGCCCAGTCTAGGGAGACGCGCTGCGCTCGTGCGCACGCTCGCCAGCATGATGAGACGCTAACAGATAAGACCCGCCTATTAGGTCCATCGTCTTTCCCCAGTAGCTGTGTGGAGGCGCGTGACCACTTGCTTCCGGCCAGGACATGCGTCCGCCAGCTCACCAGCATGGACGCACTGCACGCTGCTCTCATCCTTACCCTTATCGACGTGATTCATGCTTCGAGGGTGATGAAATCATCATTGGAAGGAATCCGGCTGCCCGTCCCTTCTTTCAATTCCAGCGGTTGTGATCATCCTTATCTTCGATTGACTGCAGGAATAGGATCACCATGCTCTCCTTCCTTACCACATAAGAATAACCTTTCCTCTCATCCTCTTTCACCCGAAATGAGAGTGGCATCCAGAGCGTTGTGATGAGTAGTTGACCTCCTCGCTGTGCACCACCTCGCCAAGAAGCTTCGCGTCGTTGGAAAAGATCTTCTAACTAAAGGAATTGTCCAGAGGCACCGTGAATCAGCCGATTCCCGATAGTCTTTCCTAACTCTAATCGTGATCCACTGCGCTTGTCTGATCATTCCGGTGATCCTCAGCTCCTTCCTCTACTCTTCTTCTCATCCTTTCGCTTTGCTGATGTGTGTCTCACCTTTCCAAGGTGTATTGGTCATCATAGAGCCCTGTCGCAGAGGAATTGCTTCGTTGTCCGCTGCCGTTGCCGACAACCACGCGGCAGAGCCCCTCAGCCACCTTCGAGCACTTTGATGAGTTCGCAATGAGCTCCTAATCCTTTTTAAATGGTTTACCTCTGGCCCCACATGTCATTGACTATGGTTAAGTCACAGTGAGTATTAAAAGTATTATATGTGATTATCAAATATTTATATTTCTATGATTAAGGTTAGAGTTGACGTCTCGATATATGTGATAATTTTATTTAAAACTTTATATTCGAAATTTCAGGTGCCAACAGTTTGGCTAGCGTGGTTTCTGTTTGCCACTAAAATGTCTCTCCGCTAGCTCCCTCATTAATACCAGTTTCAAACATCTTCCTGGGATTATCAACCAAATATGAAATTCAAAAATGATAAGCCAGAAACACACAGAGTTATTCGGAAAAGAAAAAACAGAACACGCACACGCAGACCTCATATGTGCACCATGTCCGATCGGAGTAGACATCATGGAAAATCTCGAATCAGTATATTTTCCAGAAGACAAAGCAATACATTAAGCATGACCAATACAGTGTGAAAAGCAGCTTGACTGAACATGGTGAAAACGTACCAGCTTGGCTTCGCAGACGCAACTGTATCTGTTTAACTTCACAGCAGTACTGTTTTTTAATCATGTGTGCATACATAAGCATAAATCTGTGCACACTGAAGGCAACCATATGAACATCACTATTAATGTATAGTAGTATCTGTGGTAATTTCTGCAACCTTCAAGCCAGAACCTTTCAAGTTCAGTAAGTGATACCCATGCCAGTGTGTAAGCTTGCATTGAATAAAACTATAAAAGCATCTCAAGAAACTTGTGGTGACTAAAAGAAGATACCAGTCTCAACTAAGTGATGTTCAGTACACCTTTACATATGTGCAGAAAGCAGGGACCTTGCTGGCTTCCTGGCAAAGGGTGAAAAGTCACTTGTGAAGGTAATAGAAGGTTGGAATGAGCCTCAGTTGTGGCTTTTGACTAACGAGTATTGTCCAAACTCTGAATGTCAGAGTTGTGGTTGTAGCCAAAAGAAAACAGTTGCGAATCGTTGAATTTCTCAGGAAACATCAGGATCCTCCAGGTCAAGGTCGAGCTTGTCGTCATCAGGAAATGAACGTGTCATCTTCCTACCGCAGTGAATTTTAGGAAGATCAATTATACAAAGTTTTAAATTCTATTACAGACCAATACAACACATAAAGAATGGCCAAGCAACAAAGCTAGAATACACTTAATTCATTCCTCTGAAACTAGAAGTTATCACTAAGAACTAGGTAGGAGTTCCCCAGTTTATAATCCCTCATGTTGCCTCGTGCCTTCACATCTAAAGGCAGCATATATTCTTTCCTTTTCGCTGTCTCTATCAGAATTCGAAGAGTGCTTATTCCATCAGACAGCAGCAACGAAGAAAATATTGAGTGGTTATATCCCCAATTAAAATCTGCATCTCACAAATGTATGATTCAAGAGATTAGATCCGAATGCAAAATACTCCCTCTATTCTCAAATATAGATCGTTTTTGACTTTTCACGATCTCAAGACAAGACTTTGACTAGAATTTCCGATCATGATATGCTATCAAAGATAATAAAAAGTGCATAGTATGAAATTTTTTTGCAAGAAGAATCTAATGACATTATTTCATAGAGTGTATCAATGTATTTTTACGCATATTAGTGGTCAGAATTTCAAAAGGTTCATTGCACGCATCCCACGGCGACTTACATTTGAGAACGGAGGTAGTACAAACTTAAATTTGGTAGCTCATAGTGCCCTTAAAATGAATATGTATAGTGGTGATAGCTGAACTAGTCATATGTGGAGTGAAAAAAGATATTCAGTGATCATTAAGGGCTTTTCTGATCCACAAAACACTAGCTTTGGTCATTATATCACTATTACACTATGAACCATAGAAAGGAGTAATACCTATTGTACATCATATGTGATCCTTACTCCAGAAATTCCTCCATGAGACCCTGTTATTATAAGAAACAGAATATTATTAGCACAGGACATACTCAGAGTAGGTAGATCACAGGGTAACGGATAGCAAACCTGTGATATAAATTGCTCTGTATCTGTGCGCCTTAGGAAATGGAGTGAGTTCTTGGTCAATGATATGGAATGGTCGCCAAGAGACACTTCACCAATGTCCTCCAGCACCCGAACCTGGATATAAGGATCCTTGGGAGGTACCATGTCCTATAAAAGTTGTATAGGAAGTCTGGTAATTGTATTGCATCCCTAAGAAAGTAAATGAAATAGGAAGGATTCATACCACAGTTAAATCTATATCCATCTCCGAAATGTATGACTTAATGGCTGCAGAGTGGTTCTTGAAGTACTCTTTCTCTGAAAAATGGAGCTTTTCTTGTATTTCATGAGGAAGCACAGGACCAATTTTCCATCTAAAACTCTGAATAATTTCTGCTCGGTTGTACCTGGTATATACAGTGCTTCAGCTAGTGTACACCCAAAATCAGGTTAAGCATTTGCAATCAGCATAAAAAAGAGAGAAAATAAAAGTTTGCTCAGAAGTGTAATTTGAATCGTGTACATGTAAGCCATGAGGCATCTTTTATTACGGAGCAGCGAAAGATGGTGGATAGCTGCACCATAGTGGTCCTCGTTTCTTGTTGTTTCAATGTCTAAGTTTTGCTCCACCATTTTCCTGTCACAAGCACAAAGCAAGTCAAACTGTGTTATTGAGGACGTCAACTAAGGGTGTTCTCAATATAATGTAGTTCTGTTTTATTTTGGTGACAACGAAAGGCGCTCCGGAAATCAGTCATTACTCATAAGGCAAAGTTAGATGAAGATGATCGATATCGATGCAAGTTACCTGATCAATGACTGAAATTGTGCATTGTGTTCATTGCACTCTCTAATGACCTGATCAAACACATCGCTCTGCACATTCCATAAGGCCACAAGTTAGGGACCAACATACCACACAAGCTAAAAGGGACTGTAGGTACCATAATCATATTGCCGAAACAGTATCAGACAATACAGGCTGCGCTACTGCCTGAGTTTCGTTATAAAGATTTCAGAACACTACAACTATCATCCACAAAAGTAGTGAATACTTCAACAGCGATATCACGGAATTTGGTAGCATGGGTCTTTCAATTTAGCTGGTGCGTGTTAGCTCAAACTATTATAAGAGGCCCAATGCTCTTCGAGGTAAACAGATGCTAAATCACAAATTGCATGAACTTTGCAAGCCAGACCACAAAGCAAAAATGTTAACATTTGCACTGAGGCTCCATGCAGTACAGTACAGGTGCCAGTACGTAACACTTTCATGAAGTAGTAAAATACATGGGTTTTAAAATAAAATTACTCACATACAATGACATAACAAGGAAGATCTGACAAAATTCAGCTCTAATACACACAATAAAGATTCCACCACACTACAACGCCAAATCGTTAAACATTTGCGCTGATGCTCTTTGCGTTACAGGTGTTGACGCACAACATATTCCGTAAGGACATAAATTACACAGCTTATAAAGTCAATTCCTCCCAGACAGACAACTCACAACCCAGATCAGACAAAATAGGTCCCTAATACACATGCATCAGGGAAACCGAAGACCGGGCACTCGGATTCCAAACTAGTAACTGCGAGTGCGATTTGAGAAGAGAAGAAAATTTACGTTGAAAACCACGAGCTGGCCTGCCTCGCAGGCGTCAAGCTCCCTCAGCAGCTGCGACGCGCGCCTCCCGTACATCCTGCTCCTCCTTCCCCACGCCCTCCTGCCGCCGCGCGCGATCTGTTCGACGGAATGGCGCTGCAGGAGAGGACCGGATCTGCCACGGTGGGTGCCTGGGACCGGCAGGAAAACGGTCAAGAAGCGGACGGCGGATCGCGCGCGGCGGGTGGTGGTGGTCGGGGGCGCGAGCGGTGGCGGGAGAAGGGGAATTTGGCGTGGCCGCGCGGGAAAATATTTGTGGGCTCGGTTTGGGAGGCGGGGAGGGAGTCAGGGAGGGCACGTGGTTTGCGTAGAAGGGACTGGAGCCTCGAGGCGTGTCACGTGTTTAGGGTGCGTTTGGTTGGACGACTCGGGATGGATGGGATACGGCGATCCCATTATACGTGGTGAGATGATCCAGTTTTTTGTTTGGTTGAGTGGTGGGGTGGTCCATTTTTTTGTTTGGTTGGAGGAGTGAGAGTGGATGGAGTGAACCAGTTTCTTGTTTGGTTGGAAGGATAGAGATGACTAAAATCAATTGTGAAAATCTTGTGAAGATGTGTAGATTACCACCATATATGACTTGTGCAAGAAAACGCGACCGGCATTGGCGTTCGGGTCTCCGGAAGCTCCAGCAAAAAAACGTTGAGCTCTATGGAAGCTCCGGAAAGGAAACGCCAGCGTAGTCGGCGTTCGACTTCAAGGCAAACGCCATGTCCGCTGGCGTTTGCGTTCCTCGGGCAAACGCCGTGCTATTCGCCAGAACAGAAGCATGTTTGCCAGTTGTTCTGTTTTCCTAAAACAGCGGGCGTTTGGCTTTCTACGTAAAACGCCGGTGACTCTGGCGTTTCCCTCGGTCATCAAACGCCAGCTTAGTTGGCGTGTGGGTTCCTCGGCAAAACGCCCGGGAAAACGCCAGCTCAATTCAGTTTGTCAGAATAGAACAAACAACCTGTGTACCATTCGAATTAAAAAAAAGTATTACACAGTTTCATTCCAATTAAACAAAAGCATTACACAGTACCATTGCAATTAACCAAAAGCTTTACACACCATTCGAATTAACCAAAAGCATTACACAGGTAGCATTGATATTAACCAAAAGCATTACACACCATTCTAATTAACCAAAAGTATTACATACTAGTCGAATTAACCAAAAGCATTACACAGGTAGCATTGATATTAATCAAAAGCATTACACATGGAATTCCTTACTGATGTACCTAGCAACCCAAGTCAGCTGGCCTATGTATGGCAGCTTCATGAACGCTCTAGCACTTCTAGGATTCTCTACTAAGTGTGCAAAGTAGTGGGATATTTGAGTCTCATCAAACCCAGGAAGGCTTTGCAGGGTCTCAAAAAGATTTTCTGGGATATCATCTTGTGGAGGGGGAGGGGCAGATTTAGCACCAGCATTTTCTATTGCCATAGCAAGTCTGTCACCAACACGAGTCAGAGTTGATATGAGCCCATCATCTTCCTTCTGGTCACTTGACTTGGCTCTCTTTGATGGCCTCGTGGCAGAAGACTCACCAGCATTTGTTGAATGGACCCCACCGGCAACATACTCATGTTCGTTTTCATTACCTTCTTCCTCTTCCTCAGTGTGAGTCACATCAGTACCAAGAGGCTCACTTGACCCCTTTGCATACTTGCTAGTAGCCAAGCTGTTGCCAAAAATGATGGCCATCTCACGGTAGTTCTCAATCGGTTTGTTGAGGTACTCAGCATCTGCTTTGTGGTCCTTTTTTACAATCAAGAAATTCAATGTAAGAGAGCTAACATAAAAGAGTATAGAAAGCATGAAAAAGGTACGACAATCAAATTTACCTTGATATATCCCATATAATGCTCATGCTCCAGCCTGATAATGCAGTTGACATCATCCCAAAGAGCCCCACTGAGTGTGTTCTTAATGTGGAGTATCTTTGTATACTTCCTCTTCCAGGTTCTGTGATGGTTATTGATCTGTGCTCCATTCAACCTGAGGCAAAAATGGTCATTCAAAGCCCTCGCACAAGAGTTGTAGTGAACACTCTTAAAGCCTGTGGAAGTTCTAGTGCCGTTTGCAACAATATCTGCCAAGTTGTGGAGCATGAATGTGGACATGGCGGATGTCCATGTAACCTGAACTCTACCCTCAGCTTGGACTGCCATGTTCTCCTCTCTGGCCTCCATTTCAACAATTTGCACTATAAAAGAGAATTTGAAGACAACATTGCATAAAATGGAATTGATATAAAGCATTACATTAAAGATAATTATTTTAGTACCACAATTAGTCACAACAACAAAATATTACAGTAGCAGCAACAACACAATATTACAGTAGCAAAATAACTTTAGGACCCTTGATTTGCAAAGTAATGTTGACGGTCTGCCCACATCTGATCTGCAATTTGCTGCCTGAAATTAACAGTCTCAACATGTTCTCTAGCTTGCCCACTTGATGACATAGCATGAGTATGATAAGTTGGATTAGTGGCAGCCTCTTGTATGAACAGTTCATCAACTCCATCATCCAAAACCCAATTCTGAATAATGCAGCAAGCTTGAACAATGTCTACTTGAGTAGGGAAGGGGAAAAAATGTGTGGCATCATCAAGGATCTTGAACCTTCTCTTGACTGACCCAAATGCACACTCTACGGACATGCGAAGAGAAGAATGTCTAAGATTGAATAATTCCTTCGCATTTGCCACAGGGTTGTTCCCCCACTCATTCAAATGGTATCTTGTACCACGAAAGGGAGGCAAGAAACCTGGTTTGGCTCCATAGCCGGCATCAACTAGATAGTATTTACCTAGCATTTGATGGACATGTGGGTGACTTTGCCATTTATAAAAAAAGGTTACGGATAAATTGATGTATACACAATTAAAGGATGGATACCTTGTGGGATACGTAGGCCATTAGGGCGTTCTAAAGCATCTCTTAAAATGGTAGCATCATGTGCTGTGCCCTCCCAACCAGCCAAGACATAAGTGAACCTCCCGTCGAAATCTACGGCTACCAACACATTTTGAGTACAAAAGGATTTTCTACCACGAAATGATGGCTCCATGACCTTAGAAACAGAGGCCCGCACATGTGTACCATCTATAGCTCCAATACAATCCTATTTATTGAAAAATAAACCCAAACATATTAGAAACCAATTACTTTTGTGATCAACAAACTGAAAAATATTTTATCTAAGCCTCATACCTTAAAGTATGGATCCCACCGGTGGTTCCCTGTAATTTTAATTTGGATATCCAATGAAGGTGGCCTAATGAATTCATGTCGTACCTCACCAATAGCACGTAGCACTAAGTTGAAGTAACGGCTAACAGTTTCACTGGATCTATCAAAATTTGTGGCAACTAACCTATTCCTCAAGTTGTGGCCAACTGTGGTCAGAAACATGGCTACTTGCTGCTCAACACACATATGTATAGTATCTTGAAGTAAGCCACGATCCCTAAAGAGTTTACAAAATCGAAAGAAGGCTCCTCTACCAAGCCTAATCACATTCACACAAGTTATTTCATCCTTCCAAACTTTATTGTTCAAATATTCAATTCTCATCCTATCCCTTTCATCGATTGGTCCATAGCTAATCCTTTCCCTTCTTTTCCTTTTCCTAGATTCAACGCATACCGTAGCCATGACCATCCAAAAATATGCAGCAGCAGCCCAAATGAACAAATTCGTGGTGCTATCCATCTACAGATATGTATATGGGGATATGCACGAGTCAGGGAGAAGATATGTATACGGGGATATGCATGATCTGATTTCAAAGAAACAGAACTACTACACATGGGTGGCTGAGAGTTGAGGTTTTGTATAGTATTAATTGCGTATCTAAAATAAGTAAGGATTGATGGAGACAGTGCAACTTGCAAAACCATATAATGATAGCTACAACAAGAATTAATCCAAACATGTAGCGAAAGAGATAATTGGTTCTCTCATCATGCATTCATATCAGTGATTTGGATTGAGCAACAACTAGCTAGTGACCAAAACTTGCAACCTGTGAGTTAGCTAAAAAAATTGCAACCTGTGGATCTTGCCGCTGCCGCCCCTACCGCTCTTACACGCCATTGAAGCCAACATGTACTTGGTTCAGTAACATGATAAATTTTTCTCTCCTTTTCAGCCATATTAAGACGTCTACATAGATCACTACCGAAAGTTGATTGCTAACAAAAAAATTATTGCACATTTGAGTTTAATTTGACAAGTACTTGCATTTCGAGATATCCCAAAAGTTAGATCCCGAAAAGGGGGGGAAAAAGCTTCAACTCAAGAAATCAAGACAAAAAATTTCACATTCCGTAGAGCAAATTCGATACCTCGGAGGCCAGCGTTGTTAATCAGGGCGTCGATGCGGCCGAAGGCGTCCCAGGCCCTCTGACCCGCTGCCTGCCGGCCCTGCCGCTGCTGCCCCTGCCCCTTCCGCTGCCGCGCCTGTTGCTGCCACGCCTGCCCCTGCCACTCCTGCCCGCTGCCGCCCCTGCCCCTTCCGCTGCCGCGCCTGTCGCTGTCGCGCCTGCCCCTGCCGCGCCTGCGCCTGCCGCTGCCGCCCCAGATGTTACCGCTGCCGCCGCCCCTTTTGTCGATCCGCTTGAATGGGGGAGCCGGGCCGGAACAGCAGCCGCCGGGGGGGAGGAGATTGGACGGCGGCGGCGCTTGGGTGCGGGAAGACGGGAGTGGATGGCAGCCTGGGGAGCGTTCCGGGGGGGGGGCGGGGGCAGGGGCGGCACGAGGCGGGAGCGGGGCGGTAGTGGGGATGAGCTCGGGCGGCGGCGGCGGTGATGGGGTCGACGGCGCCAGGCGTGCGGGTTCTCTTTTGGGTTTCGGGAGTGGGGATGCTGTGTTGCTGGGTGCGCCGAGCAGGGGGGGGAGGCGGAGGTGGGAATCGCGCGAGTGCGGGGCGGCCGCCGGGCCGCGCGAGTCGATGATTTTCGTCGACTCGCACCATCCTATTTTTTGCACCGTATATTCGTTTCGGGCCACCCAATCCTAACCAACCAAACACACTTTACTGCTGAAAATACGGGCGGCCCGATTCCATCCAGTCTGAGTACCTCATCCAAACACACCCTTAGTCACTTTTGCTGGCTGCAACTTAGCAGATCTAACGGCTAACAGCGCTCCTACCTTCTTGCACCTGCGGTGCGATGCATGGTCCAAGCTACGCAGGTCCAACCGACTTCACTAATTAGTTTCTTATTTTTTTGATATAGGTTGTATTTCTTATTCAATGTACGTAACTTTTGAGAAGCTAACTTTATGTGTCCATTTTACTTACTGTATGTGTGTGGTGTTCAATATTTTTCTTCGACTACTTCCTTATTCTATATCTATAATCACATCTCAAAACCTTAGACCGGTCTCATCAGCACAGGTTGCAAGACAAGTTATCAGCACAAAGCTTTACGTATCCGATCTAGGCGTACAAGAAGGTTACGCCAAAAATGGATAATTAAATCTCTATATTTTCTAGAATTTGTTATATTTCCACATGATCTCGCATTCTATATTCTATTTTTCCTTTCATACTTGATTTCTCGAGGATAACTTTCATGATGTGAAATTCCCCTTAACAATCGTTGCCGACTAAGTCGTCGGCGGAGCACCGATCGATTGACTGAAATTACGTGGGAGATCGTCAATATCATTAAACGAACAACGACGTGAATCACTAGCGCCGCCACCCTTTCGAACAGCTAGCTTTCGCCCCCCTCTGGTATGGGCTAGGCAGTGGAGGTGGCGTCTGAGCCGACTTGGTCCACTATTTGATCCGGGTTGAAAACAAGGGGAGGGGCAAAGAAAATGGGCTGCGGGCCATTAACTGGCGTGCAACTGACCAAATCGGTCCGAAAGCAGCCTGGTTCTATAATTTTAGTGGATAGGCCCCTAAATTTTCCGGTAATTATGTACAAAATTTCTCAACACAGAAAAAATTACATAAAATCCTTTACATTTACTGGAATCGGCCGAAAACCTCATATTAGGACAGAAAATGGCCTTGGGAATCCAAATCTTGGACCAAAATTTGTATTTGAACCATACATGACTTTGTTATTATTTATTCTATGGTTTCTAAATGTTGTAATTACTGTTTTGATTAATTTTAATTATGTGAATAGCTTTTAGTCATCGGAAATTAGCAATAAATTATAATGTGCATATAAAAATGTTGAAACCGACATAAGAATTTTTATACTATTAATATAAACTAGTCATGCATCTTTACCTGTAGTAAGCTATTGAAATTATCGCATGAATAGTATATGATGCCTTGTTATGCTAAAGTAGAGGTTGGGTTACTCGTTACCCGAGGGGACAATTATGTATTTGGGCCCCTCTATGGAAGCACTACTAGGAAGTAGGATCTCTCTCATGTTCTTAATATGCCATCACCTAAAGTTGAAACTGTAGTTGCCAAGAATGAAAACTTTACAGTTTTGGCAACCTTGAGTAATTGTATTTCTTAGGATCTAAATAATGAGTACATGATAGAAAGAGACCGAAAGGTTCTATCGGAAACACTTGAACCTGAAGAATGTGCACCTCTGATGAAATGATGTTGTTCAGAATAATAGCGCGGAATATGAGTACCAATGAAAGACAAGCAACTATATGAGGAAACTGTGTTGCTTCAGGCAAACTAAATATAGATTTTCGATGAGCATAGAAAACAAGCACGCACTACCAAACATGAAGCATATCAAAGATTTGCAAAGTATACACTGCAATGCACCGAAATTCTTACCATATACTCAAAGATGTCTAAGAGACAAAACTTTGGATACTCTAATTGCCTACTACCTGGAGACGTATGGAGAAAAGCAATGTGAGAAGAAAAACATTGCCTATCTAAAGCAATTGAAGAAACCAATTAGAAATTGGAATGTTTCGAAACATAGCTTAGACCAAAGAAATGGTGCACCAAAGAACTCTTTTGGTTAAGGCATTGAAAAACACTACTTATCTCTGAGTGGGAAATAGGAGAAGAATGAAGGGAATATTAGCATCATTGTAAAAGGAAAAGCATAAGTTTACTGAAGTATCCAATTGGGTCATATTTAAGACAATATGGGCATCAACACTCCTTGCATATATGAAGAAGTGTGAATGTGGAATTATGGGAGCAATAGCTGAAAGTAGCATAATACCATAGTAAGAAGGCACCTGTCCTAAAGTGAATATTCTTTCCGCAGAAATGGTTGCAGTAAGTAAATAAAAATAAGAAATAAAATATTGTGACTCTATTCGGGGATAGATGTCATTGGATGCAAGGTATTTAAAACCTTCAAGCATTGAAAAAAAGGGGGGAAACTTTATGAAGCCTCTCATAAATTGCAAGCATTGTAGAGCTATCTTCCATGCAGAATTAAGATTGACAACACAAGCAATTAGATTATAGAGGAACATCCCTACACAAGAGTGAGATACATGATAGGGGTGGATTATCCACGTATATAGAGATGCGGCACTAGTAGTGCAATACATGGATAATGCAATCACTAGACTTTATCTTGAAATGGAATACTTTTTGTTTCACACATATTGTTAGAGGACCACTCATTGCAGTTTAGACTTATATCTAGAGTGTAAGTAAAAGTCCAAGAATTTATATGGACCGATGGATACACAGTTCACGAAGTGGATTTAGACCTAACAAACATCAATGAGAATGTTAAGAAGAGCTTAACCCAATTTGCAGAATCAAATTGTATCAATTGGTGGGAAATGCTCTATGGTAGTAGCATATCCCATGACTAATGTACAAGTTTTGTAGAAAAGCATATGAAACAACGTGGCCAAGATTTATGCTTGGAGAATCAAACTATGAACCATGAGCTTCCGAAGAATTGCAAGGTTAGTTAGTAAGACATGTATCATATGAAGATACTAGGACATCATCCCAAATTATATTGAGCCATTCAGGAAACCTATGACTCATGGGTAGCAGATTGACCTAGGCAATAACATGAAGCTTTATGACACACTCATCTGCCTTAATGTTAAAACTTATTCAAGCAGATAATGAAGCCTATGTTGCACAACTAAATATGGTTATAGTTGCACATTGCTCTATGATATACCACTCGCATTGTTCTTGAATAAATCGAATGAAGTGATATGGATATATCGGAACATTAAGATATACCACAATTTATAGAAATAATTGTGAAGGGCATTAATGAAGTTGGATGTTGTGTGTAACTAGAATGTTATTCACATGATATTATCCACAATGTTTCTTTTGAAAACACAAAAATTAGAATATGAAAGTTCTAGCGGAAGCTATCTCGAGGGAGAGCAAATACATATGAACATTAGTTATCACATTTTGGACTACGCAAGTTTAAAGAATTGATTTGCTCTAAAGAATCAAATGTTGATAATTATAATGTTTGTTAAAAGTATCTCTCGAATCTCATATTTGAAAGAATGTGGATTGAAACTTTGATATCAAAGAAGTTAGTCTTAACTGAATTTCAACTATATATGTGCAGTGTTCAGGGGGAGCAAATCCTTGAATTGGAATATAATCAGAATGATGCATAGTAATACGAAACCTTACAAAGCATCTTTCACAATTGGTCAATAGTAGTTTAATGAGTTTTCCCTAAATTTTCTCATATGTAAGGTTTTTAATGAGGTAACTGGAGCAATATGAAGCTGTGTATGTGATGCACTTTCCTCCAAAAATTTTCCATTGGTTTTCGGAGTTTGATGAGGCATTACCATCACGCGATAAATGACCAAGGGAGAATGTTGAGGAACTGTTGGATTGGGCCCAAGGAGGCCCAACTGACTCCACTAATTGGCCCTTATCCCTGTGACCTAGGAGGTCACCTTTTGCCTATAAATAGAGGGTGTCTCATTCATTATACATAACTTTTGAGAAGAGGAATAAGAAAGAAGAGTCCTACCCTATATATTTTTATGTCTCCATTTTACTTATTGTATGTGTGAAGTGTTTGACGACCCTCTTCGGGTACTCCCTCCTTCTATGTCTACGATCACGCCTCGAATCCTTATACTAGACTCGCCAGCATGGGTTGTGAGAAATTTACACACGACCACGGGCGCGACTGATCCAACATGTTTCACTTTTCTTGTATGTGGTTTCTCCTAGTGTCCCATCTTCTCGGTCCTACATCTAACTCTTTTCTCTCCTGAGTCAATCTCTGTAGTCGTCTTCTCTTTCTCAATTCTTCTCGTCTCTCTTTCCTCTCTCTCTCTAGTCCATCTACACACAGAAGCGTCGTCTCCTCATGCTTGGCATGGTCCTTATCAGGCAGCACCACCTCCCAAGTAGTTCCTCCATCATACGTCGCTTCCCAACCCCTATTTTCCCCGTGGTTCATGTTCTTCAATCCCTTCTAGGGTTTGAGAGGGTGGCTCTATTGCCATCTATCGTTACTTGGGCCACTCACTTCTCTTTCTACTAGAGCCTTGTGAGCACCGAGTGAGTCGTGGCACCGCTATCTCCCTTCATGGTGGCAAGAAAAAGGTAGGGAGGGTGGACTCCCAAATCTAGGATTTTTCCTCATTTTTTTAGAAAAAAAGCATGGTTTGAAAGCTCTCAACAAGTCTAAAGCTTTTGTGTTTGGATTTGAGGCCGGACTTTTGGTGTTGAAAGTAGGTAGCATTGTGGTTGAAAGCTTGAACCATTTTTTGTTGAAAGCTTTGTAATGAAAGATCTATGAGTTATGGTCGAAAGTTATTTGTAATCTTAACTGAAAGTTGTGGTTGTGATATTTCTGTCCGGATTGGCTATGTAGGACGCCTTTGCTCCTTCTCCACCTCCTTCATTTGGATTAGAGATGGATTCATCAGAGAAACCATATGTTATTTCAGAAAAAGTAAAGTGCACAAGGGGTCTTATAGTATCACCTGGGTGTTAATTTGGTCCCAATAGTATCGAAATGCTTATTTAAGTCCTACTAGTGCATCAAGTGAGTAGTCACTAGAGGCTTGACATATCCATCATGTCCAGGATTGATGATGTGGCGTGCTCACATGGGATCCGACACATGTGACCCACTTGTCATAATCTCAAAATAGAAGCAGGCCCATCTTGTGAGATCCATCTTCCTACACCTATTTCTTTCTTTTGCCCTCTCCCATTCTACAATATGATCTCATTCGCCCTCTCATGGTTGGCCAAGAACTCTCTCCTCTATTATCATCCAGCAAATCACTCTCTTTCTAGTCTCCATTGAGACCTCTTAGCTCCGACGGCTGGATCCGTCTTAGTGCCATGCTCCTCCACAGTCTTCCTACTAGGACCGACAGATCAACGCCTCTCTGCCACCTACTATGCCGCTCGGCCATCAACCACTGTCGGAGGCCACGGCTTCTGGTCCGGTGACAACCCCCTCATGTCCTCCCTGATGCCCAACTAAAGGATCAAGATGTTGCCCTAATGGGGAGAAGTGAATAGATGACTTTACAATTTTAATCAATTTTTAACAATTCTTGCAATTCATACGGAATTAATATTATCTAGAGCAAGAATGATATGAGCACAATGATAAACAAGCTATTACACAAGCAAGATTAATATATAGCAATATAGGCGAGACTTGCAAAATGTAAATGCGAGAAGTAATAACCAAAAGGGAGACACGAGATTTGATACCGAAGTTCAGATTCTTGGGGGAATCCTATGTCTCCGTTGGGAAGCTCGATCACACGTGATCAAGAGGTGACTTCCTCTCAAGCCTTTATCCCTCGAGGACACACTTGCGTCTCCTCGACTTCTTATTTGTGATTTTTTCCTTGCGAAGACGAATCCCGGTCTTCACAAACTTATTGAGACTAACCACAAAGGATGGGAGCTCTCAAGGACTCATAACTATCTAGGAGACCCCAATCTCCAAGAGAAATGAGCTTGATGAACACTCATAGATGAACTCAATGCTTAGCTTGGAACGGATCTCAAATCGCTCAAATCTTTCTCCTCCTCACAAGGAATTTCACTTGGTGCTTGGAGAAGTGGAGGAATAATCTTGAGCAGGCACGAAACAACTTGAGCAAAGAGTTCCTCTTGCTTGGAGCAAGGAGGCTTATATAGAGCTTCCCTCAAAAACTAGCTATCGGAGGGAATCTACCAAACTCCGGACTGTCCGGATTTGGGCCGGACCCTCTGGATTTCAAAGTCCAATGGCTACTTTCCAAGGTGGCAGAGGAGAGCCACTGTTTGGACAAGGCGAAAGTTCACCCAAACTGTCTGGATTCCGTTCGGACCCTCCAGGTGCCTGGACACTCTGGGCAGGGGTCTAGACAGTCCAGTAGCAATCTGGACTGCCATCCAAACTGTCCGAGCTGAGGTCTGAATCTCCTCTGGACTGACCGGACCCCTAGCTGGATTGTCCGGGCTAAGGTCCAGATTTCTCCAGACTATAGAGACTAGGGTTTTTCTTCGGCTTTTGGCGATAACGGATTTGCACTTAGCATTGAGCCTTTTCATGACATGTTCATCAAACCCTTCTTAATAGAACGGTACACCTATACTCAAGGTGACTTGCGCCACTAAAAATATGATATCTATTTTTCTTGAGATTTTACCGTCTTCTTTTCTCCTTTTTCTTTTGAGGGGTCGTCAATGATTCTTGTAGGAACTTTCTTGGGACTAAACCTGTTTATTCACTCATTGAAGATCATTAGTCTCTTAATCATTTGTAGACCACCAAAACTACATTTAGGGTCCTAGATGCACTTTCATGAACCCCTTAGCCGGCTACTAGCTCACCGACATCTTCTCCTTCTCCTTCACTGTGTCGTCAGTGGAGGTAAGAGGTACGGCGCCATAGCTACTAGCTCACCAACATCTTCTCCTTCTCTGCTCCCTACCACCGCTGCCCCTGTGACTTCCGGTATGGAGCATCATAGCGAGGATGTAGCACAACCTCAGCCAATGCAAGCAGTTACATTGTGGCGCCATGGTTGTGATCGCGCACATTATGACGTGTGGTGCGTGCGTAGGTGGCAAGGACAAGGAGGGGATGTGAAGGTGAGCATCGATGGGGACTTATGGTTCAGGGAAGAGAACGAGAGGAAGGGAGACATAGATAGAGAGAGGAGGCGGTGATCGCCATGGCCAAATCTGGGAAGAGAGAGAAGGGAGAGAGTGGGGAGGGAGGAAGATGATATGATGGGTGGGCCGGTCAAAATTTATGTAGGTAGAGGATGAGGTGGTAGCACTCATGTGACGTGGCAGTGGTCAACCATCCACGCGTGCATGTTAGAGCTAAGTTGGTCGTCTTAGGACCTCTAGTGACTCACTTAATGAACATATAGGGCCTAGATATGCATTTTCACACTATTGGGACCAAATTGCCACCTTGGTAATACTTATAGGAACCCCGGTGCACTTTACTCTTTCAGAAAAGTGGACTAGGTGAGCATCCAGGCACCCAGTATTGACCCGCCGAAAAACTTGCCTTGAAAGATGGGCTCGATAGCTAGCTAGGCAAGGTGCTGGGCGGATATGAATTGAGCTCCTCCAATGAGTCAATAAGGACCTTTACTTTCCTTTTGCGCCTCCTTGACTGCTAACGAATTGAATTCCTCCGTTGGTTGTGCTGAAACCTAATATGAGGATGGGTCACTGCTCGTCCAACAATGGTCTATCAACTCAGACGCCTTCCCCTGATGCACAATGGTACTCTTATAAGGAAGGGAGGCTGTGATGGCAATGGTATTATCAGCCGAGGGTTTTGGAGAGGGCAAGACAACACTACGGATACTAGCTTGAAAGGGATAGGATGGTGAGGTAGGGGTTAGATGATGACGTGGCGAGGCGGTCAGATCACTGCCATCCGTAGGTGGTGAACCAGAAGCTTAGAGCAGTAGGACGAGAAAGATCCCGGTCGTCAGCACATGAGGTAAAGGAGATGTAGGTGGTAAAAGAAGATGCGGCTAGCCTGGGCCATGGGGCTGGCTAGACATGGGATTACAACCACCCCGTGGGTTTAAGGTAGATCTGGAGTCGGGGATCGAATGGACTGGCCTATCATTGATCGCTAGGTGGTTCCATGCGGCCCAACCCATTTACATAGCCTAGTTAAATTGCGAAACAATGAAATGTAACCTCGGGCGAGCCCATAAAAACCCAACCTTATTGCTATGACTGGCTACCTTGTTCATTTGTCGATGGGAGAAAACATACCGGCCAATTGTTCGGTTCTTCCCCAACGAGGCTCGAGTCTACAAGACTCCCAAATATGCAGATACAATGAATGCACTTCAAAAGTACAAAAGATTAGCAAGGCCAGATGAGACTTTCCTGTAACAGCATGCTTGTTCATTTAAGTTCTCAAATTTGGATGATGACAATACTTTTACCAAGAGTGTCGATGAAAGCATTGTTAGTTTGCTTATAATCGTGTCATATACAAAGTTTTGATACTCATATTTATACACATGCGGGTGCGTTAAATAGAAATTTAGTGAGATTCATCGATTTATCTCCGATCTCTGTCAATTCTAACGTGTAAGTAGGAGGCACGCTTGCGTGGGTGTGCGCGTGTGGCATGCGTGCGTCTAATGGTGATGGTGTCTATGCATTTCCTGTAATCGCAAAATAAAATCTTGTACTCACGTTTATACACACGTAAATACGTTAAGTAGAAATTTAGTGAGATTCACGTATTTATCACCGGTCTCTGTGGATTCAAGCGTTTGATTAGGAGACGTACTTGCATGAGCGTGGGTGCATAAACATGTGCGTCTTCCCAAAAAGAATGTTCTCATATATATCATTCCCAAAAAGAATGTTCTCGTATATATCATTCTAATGTATATCTTCTTCGTTGAAATAAATAAATACGAGATATAATTTTATAAAAGAGATTGTTTATTTTTATGTTGTCTGAATCTTTTTAGACTCAGTCATCTTTCTAAGCTTTTAGATCACTATCTAACTATCCTCATCTCCACCTCACTTTATATATAATCTTAAACTAAGAATTATAGTAACGCCTCACTAAAATTGTACACTTTCAGGACTGTAATTTTAGACTCAGTAGTGTGCAACTTTAAGTAATTAAAATTTATAAAATTTGAATTAGCAAAACCATTCATGAAATAATGCAAACGGTATTATAAATTTCTGGTGTATAATCAAAAGATTACTTGAGTATTTAAGATCTAAGGGTTAATAATTTCAAAAGAAAGATCTAAGGGTTAATATCCTATTTAGCTCGATCTAATGACTATAGTACCGACCATGACGTGGCCTAATTAGGATCCTAATTAGGAGTCAATTTTAGAGTGAAATGTTTAATATTATTTTAGTTCTAGAGAGAAAAGGATTTGGTAGCACTTTATTATCCCATACTATTGTTTGTCAACCGGCGCATACTTCTCATAGTGATCACAAATAGCAAGTAACGTTGTTATACGCCTTGAACCCGCGCACTCTTCCAATCCAACGCAAGAGCAAAGTATGCAGAGGGATTTTCAGAGAAAAGGAAAAGAAGGAACACAAGGGACAAGGAAGGATGGAAGCGTGGACTGTACCAAGAAGCCTCAAGGGATCTTGGAGTCTTCTCGTAAGGCTGCTCCTCTTTGGTATAGAAGGACACGTTCTCCTGCGGGAACACCGTCATCGACGCCTGCAGCACCTCCTCGAACTCCTCTCATGTCCAGGGGAACCGAGCCGGTTGTTGTACACAAGAAGTTACTCCGCTCCTAGGAAAGCAGATCCGCAAGCCGTATGAGCGGAGAGGCAACAGGGTAGCGATTGCATGGTTAGGGTCGGGGGGAATCCGTGCCTTGAAGACGGATGGCATTGTCGATTTTAGGTTGTTTTGCCGGAGTGAACTTAGCACGTTGCTTTTTGTAGCGCCGAATCAGCGCATTCAATTGGCGCGACGTGAGTCGGACAGCGTTCGTTAAGGGTGCGTTTGGTTTACGGAACCAAGTGGAATGAAACGGAACCGTTTCAAAATATGAGGTGGTTCAAATGTCTAATTTGAGAAATATAGCAAAGTGGAATGAAACAAGATGGTTTCACCGGACTGAATATTCGATCTAGATGCAGAACGACTCGATCACTTGAAAAATGCCGAACCAACTGATTCCTCGTTGCTTCCACTAATCACGTGACCTCACGTGACTGCCAAAATAAGCATCCGGTCACCACCCCTCACCCTTTCCCAATGCTCCCGAAACCCCACCTCACCTATCTCGTTTCCCTCCTCTGCATCTCACAGGCGGCGGCGGCGGCGGTGAAATTTGAGCGATAGCCGGTGCTTGTTCGGGGCGGTCAGCGGCGATGGGAGTCGAGGCAGCTGGCGCTGATTTGGGCGGGCGAGCGGCGGCGGAAGGCGAGCGGCAGGCGGGGCTGGTTCGGGCGGGCGGCAGCGGCGGGAGGCGAGCGGTGGCCGGGGCTGGTTCGGGCGGGCAGCGGCGGCGGGAGGTGAACGGCGGCCGAGGCTGGTTCGGGCAGGCAACGGCGGCGGGAGGTGAGCAGCGGCCGGGGCTGGTTCGGGCAGGTGGCGGCCGAGGAAGGCAAGCAGCAGCCGGGGCTGGTTCGGGCAGGCGGCGGCGGAAGGCAAGCGGCAGCCGGTGCTACTTCGGGCGGGCGGGTGGCGGTGGAAGGCGAGCGGCAGCAGGCGGTGGTTCAGGCTGGGTGACGAGCAAAGAAAATAAATTTCGCTTTTGGTTTTCTTCCAACTCAAGGCATGCAACCAATAAAATTCATTGCTTAGTTTAATGCGTGCTAGATCTGGGCGTTCTATGTTGATATTGGTGATACATGTTGGTAGATCTGTTGAATTTCAGTAGTTCCCTGTTATTAGTTGTAGTCAATGATTGCATGTTACTTGACGTCTCTGTGATTGTTGGATAAGATTGGTTATACTTCTATTTGTGATAAATAGATGTCGTTGCTTGAATTTATGATAAGAAACAGTGAGTAGATTATTTTGCATATGCACCGTAGATGGTGAAGAGAATGGATAGAATGAGAAATGTGTTGTTTATGGGAGCTACCACATTTGTGGCTCTTTCCATGGTGGCTTTGTATCTTCGGGCTAGAATAAGGAAGAGGAAAGCACGTATCACCTATGGTCCAATGGAGGAGAGAGATCAACAAAGAATCAATTATTTGAACAACAAAATTTACAAGGATGATGAAAAATGCAAAGATATGCTAAGGCTTGAAAGAGCTCCTTTCTTTTGGTAATATATTTTTTGTAATATCTTTGCATTTATGTAACGGCTGGATAGATTGTGACATTTTCTATGTCAAAACGATGTATTTGTGGCATTTCCTATCGCAGATTTGCATTTATGTAATGGCTGGACAGATTGTGCCATTTTGTAATATCTGGACAGATTGTGCCTTTCTCTATGTTTATCCTTGCACTTATGTATTGATCGGACCAAACTGTGTCATTATTTGTTCTATGTCATGTTTTTTTAACTATTGTTATTGGTGGACAGAAATGGACAATGTGAAAAACCTTGATGGGAGTGGGCAGCTTGTGTGGACAAATTCAATGTCCACCATAATGCTAAGCTTTTTGGCCGACCTAAGGGTTAGTGGCACTAGAACATCAAGAAGGTGCACCTCAACAAATGTGCTAAGGTTTTGAATGACCATTTCAAGCTAGCTATCACCAATGACCAGGTTAGCAACCTCCTTAAGAAGTAGAGGAAGATTTGGGCCAAGGTTAACAAGCTTAAGAAAATGAGTGCTGCTCTATGGGATGAGGATACTTGCACTATTAGGCTTGAGCGTGATCACTATATAGGTCATATTAAGGTAATCTTGTTGCACATAATGTGTTGAAGTCGTGTTACCTTGCTGCATCTTATTTTGTTGTAATTATGTTGCAAATTTTCATAGGACCACAAAGGTGATGCAAACTACTTGAATACCTCTATTGAACATTATCATGCAATGGCAACAATCTTTGAGCAAGTATGGCTTCAGGGAAGTATGCTAAGTCCAGAAATGACCCGCTTTCTGTGGAAGTGCGTGACATTGAGGATGTTGAGGCAGCCAATGGAAGTGGTGAGGTTAACATGTTGGCATCGGCAACGGAAAATGTTGGCGAGTCTTCTGGTACCAAGCCACCATCAAAGAGGGCTAAGATAGTGCCAAATGAAGATGATGCGCTGCCGCTAGCACTCAAATTTGGGCTTGAAAGGGTTGCTGTAGCTCTTGAGAAAGCTTATGGAGGTGACGATGATAAGTTACCTGAGGGCCTTTGGGATGACTTGGCAAGTCTTCCTGGATTTGATGAGGGTCATCTTTCTCACTATTATGCTCATCTTGTTGACAATCCTAAAATAGCAAGGGCATTTGCCACACTTAGTCTCTCTCTAACAAGTTAATTTGTGTGACTAGATATGTCACGAAGAACTTTGGTTTATGAAGTACCTCTACTCTTATCAATGGTGTTGTGTGAAATTTAATGCCCAAGTGGTTGGTTGGAACTTTGTATGAACTAAGCAAGGTTCAACTCATGTGAACTTTAGTGTGTTTGAGATGTATGAACTTGGAACTTGTTGTAATATTTTGTGTCATATTTTGAGTCATGTTAGTGTATGTTTGAGATGTATAACCTTGGAACTTGTTGTAATGTTTTATGTTATATTTTGAGTCATGTTTGATCATTGTTGTTCAAATTATAATATTTGTTGTTGTTCAAAATACAAATAGATGCTGCTGAAATTTTCTAAAGATAATGCTGCTGAAACATTTGGAGGTAACCTTACCACTCTACATAGAGGAGGTAACTTGAACTAACCCCATCCCTCAAACCAAACATTGAGCATAACCATTTGGTTTCATTCCATTCTGCCAACCAACAAAAACTGGAATCATTCCAATCCTCCAACCAAAGAGCTAACTAGAATCATTCTGTTCCATCTCATTCTTTAGTTCTAGAACTATTTGGTTCCATTTCTCTAGACTCTTCTGCCCCTTTCTGTAACCTTTCACATTTTGCTCCAGATTCGGCCCTCCTTCTGTGCCTCCGACGACCGATGCGCTTGTCGGTGGCGTGAGAAAAGAGAGAGGGGGCGGGCCTCCTGTGCCTACGTCTAGTAGGATCAGTAGAGTTTAGTTCTTTTTCTTGCTTTTTTTGGGAGGCTGCTCGGTGCATCGCTGCTCCCGTTGCTGCCATCTTCAGCCTACTGAGCCTCTTTCAAGACATCACGTGGAGGTGCTAGTTCAGGCAAGGCTGATCTGCAGCAACGGTGGCTGCTGCCGTGCTGTGGGGGTGGTGCTCTAGCTTCATTTTCTCGGCTGTTGCGTTCCCAGTCAGTGCCAAGGCCCATTCCCCCTCTCTACTGTACAGTAATAGGAGCTTCTCCTCCAACATGCAGAGCTCCATCATGGCGGTGGTTTTAATTGAGCTTAGTGTGTTCGGCATCGGTGAACTCCACCCCTATGCAATAAAACTTGCTTCTTGGATGTGGAGTTTTGTCTCCTTACCGGCAGTGGCGGAGCTAGAAAAAATTAGGAGCCGGGGCAGCGTCGTGGGCAGTGGCTGGTTGTGGGCTCGTCAGCTCGTGCAGTGGCGACTTGCCCCAGTCAGCGCCTAGCCCATGCGTGAGCAGGCCGCGCTACAAGCGAAGCAAGGCCCAAGCGAGCCCGGGCAGCTGCCCCGGCTCGCCGGGTACTGTCTCCGCCACTGCTTACCGGTCTTTAGGCCACTATGTATTTCTCTAACTCCATTCCCGCCGAGCCAATCCGGGAGACTGCCAGGATTGAAAGCCGCTGCACCTCATGTTCTTAGCAGTTTGCTATGCTGGTTTTAGGTTGATCACCAGCGACTCGATTGTCCATTGTTGATCTTTATCGTTACACTCTTCGATCTCCGATCTGTGAAGGACCTTCACTTTTTACTGTCCATAGTGACCATCTAAGACTAGGAACACATATATGTCCTGAATATAATGGCAGGAGCACCCCAGTTGTCAAGGATAACTGCGTTTCCAGCGAGATCGGATTCACAAGGACTAGCTTATGTTTGTCTTGTTTCATCCAGGATTCTTTGTGTAATATAGAGAAATCTAAATCCAAACATAATTTCTTTTTCTTTTATGAATTTTTTTTTATAATTACATGATGTACCAAACTCTTTTAATACAAGTCCAGCTGCCTCAGCGCTCTGTTGCCTTGAGAAAAAGAAGTTGGCGCGACTGCACCGAAATGGTGCCTTTCTAAGGACGATATGGCGGTTTTCTTAATGGATCACGAGTTCGACTCGTTACACAAATCGTACGGTTTAACTGGTAGCCTGCTTAATCCGATAGTTATTATTTAATGAGTGACGTGGCTTAACATGAATTATGCATTAGGAGTTAATTTTAGAATAAACAAGGATATAGATTGGTTCACGCAACTAAGCTCAACAGAATGTAATGTTCACAAACAGACACCGCTCTAGAAATTGTCAAGGCTGCAACATTACAGAACACAGAAGCTCCGTACTTTATTCCGATAGGTAACAACAAAGACACAATGTTTCACCCACACAAGGCTACTAGTTTCCCTTCACGACTGTCACAGGGCATGACGCGTGTGACAGCACGTAGTTTGTCACACTTCCTAGAAGAATCCTGCAATGCATCGACAGACAAGGAAGTCGTCAGTAAAATGTGAATAAGCTAAAATGTTAATGGGTCATATAGTGCATATACATAAAGTTCTGGTCTATGAGCATGGAGTTTATATTACTACTGGAAGATAATGACGCCATGTACCGTTAGCGCCAACGATAGAAATTTATCATGCACTCGTTCAAATCTAGGGGCCTACATATCACAGAACAACAGGTGGTTTTCATTGTAACACTCACAAAACTAAGCATACATTTTCTAGTCTACGGTACCCCCAAAAAGGTAAATATCAATAGTCCTTAAGAAGCATGTTCATGTACCAGATTCAGAAATCGTTCACGGGTAGCACAAGCATTCAATCCATCAATGTATCATAGGCACCAAAACTTTCATTCACTGGTGAGGTGTACAAATAATGTTCTGGTGCCAGACACTACAATGTAAACGCAATCACCATCGAGAGAGTCTATTCTGAATTGTGATAACTGAAAAGCGGTTTAAATTGGACACAAGCGAACTAGGTACACACGGTGTCATCATCTATGAGTTTTAGCTTCTGTTAGGCTGTATGTTATGCACAGCAACATAAACGTAGCTCAAGCCTAGGAAAGACAGAAATTATCGTTTATTTGACACTGGGAAGTTTGTCGTAGGATCCCTTCGAACGGATGGATCGATAAAATATTAAAATTAATGTAAAATACATTGACGTTGTTGTGTTTTAAAATTCATAGTTGTGGTCTTTTGATGTGGACACTCATCTAATCAAGATAATCGTGTAAAAAAATCTTGTCAAGATATTCAACTAAAGTCGTAGTTCCAGAATCTAATTTAAAAAAAATGAAATCCTGGTAATACTTCTCTATTCTGGATCTTGAATAGCACAAATATTGTTGTTGTTGAGCCAACTCTACCTACACCATTCCAATACTTACACTGTGATGCAGTTTCACATGACCACACAAATAATTTTGGCGAGCACGATGCAGATGCCTCGAGGATAGGCGATCATGCCTCGAGCAAGTTAGCGAGTGCAAGGGAACAACTTGATGGTGCCCCAGAAAACAAGCACAGCTCAATATTTAAATCTCTTTGGATGCAATAATACATTGTACGATCAGATAAGCATCACCCCGTTGTAATGACATTCCAGCACAAGGTTATGAGGTATATTATGATTTAAGTACTGTACGTACCACGGACATTGACCTAAATTGGTAGTATGCAGCTTATCGATTCAAGCAATGCCTCACAAATTATGTATGTATAACCCTTTATACCTGACACTCCAATGACGCGACCATGGCCCGTCTAAACAAGAATGTTGTTTCTTAGATAAATAATTTTTTTATTTCTTTACCACCGCAACAAAATGGTACAGCAAGTATAAAGAGTTTCTTTCGGCTTTTGCAATAACGTGTACTCGGCGAGACAAGTAGCAACTAGTAATTTCGGGCTCTAAGATAAGGATTGCACGTATTAATCCGATTATAGCTATCCTGAGACAAGGCAACACTGCAAGAATAGTAGTATCATACCTCTGGATCGTGCCGAGGCCGCGGCTTCCCATGACGATCGTGTCGATCCTCTGCTCCTCCACCGCATCGCAAAGCTTCTCCCTGGCGTCGCCCCAGTACACCTTCGCCACCACCTTTAGCTGATCACGCCAAGAAAGAATAACAGCTAGCTAGTTAGTTCTGCCTCCATGCTCGATCAAAGTTGCAACACGCCTGCGACGGCACAGAACCGCCGCCCCATACCTCCATCTGGCGCGAGGCGGTGTCGAGCATGTCGAGCACCTCGGCGTCGCAGCGCACGCCATAGTTCTCCATCACCGCCGGCTGCCGGAACTCGGAGAGAGGGATCAGCGCTGAGGAGGAATCAAATCGAACACGTACGCCACATACACCACATCAATTAATTTGAGCCAATCAAGCGAAGAACTCGACGCAGATCAAGAACGCAAATCGTCGTAGGTAGTGTGACCGTGTGAGTGGTGCTTACGGGATCCTGACTTGGACCAGAGCGCGTGCTTGGACTCCTCCCCGCCGTGGTGCAGGACATGGAGGACGACAAGGGTGTCGCCCCTGCGGACCATGTTGCGGACGGCCCACTCCAGCGCCCTCTTGCTGCTCGCCGAGTAGTCCATCGCCACCCCGATCCTGCGCTCCCCGTCCCTGCAGCCGGCCATCGCGCTCGATCCGATCAAAACACTAGCTCTTCTCACGCGGCGAGGTGGTGAGTGTAGTTGGCGAGGGGGCGAGACTAGAGACAGAACACAGAATACTTATTGAGAGGAGTGCTGGGTCTGAGTCGGAGGTTTGGAAGGAAACGGTCTAGACGCGCGCGTGCGTCGTCCGGCGGGGGGCGCGCCGGTCGCGGCGCGCTTCACGTTTTCACCGCGTGCGCCGTTTCGGCTTTGGCGTGTGACCGGAAGGTGGCGGCGTCGTGGAAGGGGAGAGCGTGCACTCCTGCCGTTGGAGATGGTGCCTCGTGCATGCGAATCTTTGCACGTACCATGTTCGCCCGCGCCACGGCACGGCGGCAGCAGGGACTGGAGGCGCCTCGGCACCGCGTGGGCCGTGGGCGACGCGGTGCGCGTGGACAGCCGACGTGGAAGCTGCGGCGAAACGTGACAAGCCACGCTAGAGCCATGACGACGACGACGACAATCTAGTGGGCCGATAGCTCGCGTCGATTTCCATACGATCTTTTCTCGTTTCTATGCTTGGCCGAGGCGCGAAACGGTTAAGACTGATTGTTTTCCCGGGGAGAGAAAGGTTCCAAACTTTAGATTGCCTGAACGGGAGCAATTTCTTACCTGGTTCTTGTGCAGGTGACGGGCCACCATTTCATTCGGTTTCCATTGTGCATTTGTGCTCGTCTAATGTTAGCTCAGCGGACTTCCTTGCTTTTGCTTGAACAAGATAAGCACTGCCCTGTCCCACTGAGGTTGATACGCACGCGATTTATATGCAATGGTAGCTGGGACATACACGTGCCTACTGCCCTTTTGTGACTCATAGCAACGACTCTTCTGGAACGCACGGCACAGCTATAATCTTGGCTATTCATTATCTGTATCGATCACACAAGAAATGCTGACTAAATGGCAAATATTGTGATTTTTTGTCAGCCACGGCCCACGTGCCTGGGCAGGGCAGGGCAGTGTGTCAGCTGCTGTGTCCCAGTCTCGCAGACAATCACATGCATGGCCGATGCGTGCAAAGCTGGGCTGTTCACTTCTCTGGTCGAAAGCCGAAGAAAGTTCAGGCCCATGCCGTCGTGCCCAGCAAAGACGCCACCATATCCACTACGGCCCCAGCACATTGGGCTCAGTCGGGCTCCAAGATTTATATCTAACCATTGCCCAACGCCAAAACTGGGGTAGGAACAAAATATCTCTAGCCCAGATCGAGCTGTAGAGACTAGGTTACGGTTTTCGCCGAGTTTAGCGCGGCACAAGATATTGCAAGACAAGTCAGAGCTGACGCCAACCGACACTTGTGACTTATCACTTTATCGAGTCCATGAGCCGTCGTCAGATCCGGTGGGGCAGCGACCAGCGTCTGCTGCTGCCACAGCAACAGCGACATCAACATGGGAAGTTTGGCTCACGACAAAGGGGCCGAACTTATCCATCGAGTAGCCGCCCACTACGACAAAACACGCGTACAGTTTTTTCCCGTCTTCTCCGGCGTAGCCCCATCAGTACCAATACTCCATAGTGGCAGCGGCAAAACCCAAGAGTAGAAATAGAAAACGGCGTGTCATACCGTGACTATCATCTATGTCGGTGTATGGTATATAGGGGTACCGCTAAGCGTACTCGTACAGTACGGATTTATATGGTAATGAGGGTGAGCGAGCCGTCGAAATGTAAGGTCTAGACTTTGCTTGCGTAGTCGTTGTCTATGGGTTCAGGTGCTGGGTCAGTCCATTCGGCGATGAAGTCGGTGAGGGCCTGAGACTTGATTGCTGTCCGGGGCTTGAACTCGATGTCGAAAGCACCTAATTCGGACACCCACTGAGCAATCCAGCCAGTGATTTCTCTGTTCTTGGTGATGGAGCCGAGCGGGTAGATGGATGGGACGATGACCTTGTGAGCTTGGAAGTAGTGCTTTAATTTGCGAGAGGCTAGGAGCACTGTGTACAGGAGTTTCTGGACGTCTGGGTACCGTTCCTTAGGTCCGTGTAGTATTTCGCTCACGTAGTAGATGTGTCGGAGTATTATTCCGGCAATACTAACTATGGGGCGGCGTGAGCACAGCAAATCAGGATGGCTGCACACGGGAGACAAGATTTAGACAGGTTCGGGCCCTCTCGGAGAGGTAATACCCTACGTCCTGTGTTTGGTGGCTGGTATTGCTGTATCCCGAGTGCCGCAGGCCCTAGAGAATCGATCTCGAAGGGGCCTGAGCTATGAAACAATGGAGATGATGCTGGATGTAAAGGCGATGCCCATCGGAGGTCCCCTACCGAGCCTTATATAACCGGCCGGAGTAGGGTTACAGAGTCCGGATCGGGTTAACAGATATGTTTCCTATTCGGTTACAACCAATTCCGGGTAGCCGGACTGGTACTAGTCCTTGTCTTGTACTCCACGTCGGTGAGTCGCCCCCGTGTTGTAGTCGGACTCCGAGTAGTCGGCCCGGCCCATCCCGTGGCCGGGAGGCCGGATTCGTCCTCCTTGGTGATACCCGGGTGGCATATCACCATCAGTAGCCCCCGAGTCCTCCGCGTTCTTGCCGCTGCCTGCCTCTTCCCCCGATTAGGTTTTCCGACTGGCCTTGGCTTGCCGGGAGATCGCGAAGGGCTGACTGGACTCCTGTGGAAAAGACAATTAAAACCAAGTAACATTCACCCGTAAGGCAGGAACGTTAAAGGCAGGTGAGCTATTAACGGGTAATCTCTGGTAGCATCCGGTCCATCCCTGGGGACAGGGACCGGCTGATAACCCAGCGTGGGGCTTGCCATCAATCCCGACTGAGTTCCCGAGTAGCACCCGGCCTTCCCGAGTGGGTCAAAGCCGGCTTGTGTCCCCTGAAGGAATGCCTCTGAAACTCCAAGTCCGAACCAGAGAAAACAGTCACGGCGCATAGGTCCCTGAGTTTCGAAGTCTTATGCCAGGTCATTCCACTGAATCTGGGGATCCCAGATACCAAGGCTTCGAGGCCGGAGCGCCCAATGAGCCTGGGTGAAGAATCCGGCAGCTCCGAGCTGCTCAGCGTCCGACTTGAGGCCCTCGGAAGGCACGCCATTTCTGTCCCTCACTCGGGTGTAATCAGCCGACTGCGTTCCTCGCTGGAGGCCAGCCTCTGATACCCTCTGTAGCCAAAGCGCCCGGCGCCGAGTCTTACTCGGCAGCCAGCTAGTGATTCTCGGAGAAATACGCTTTCGCCACCTGTTGCGGAGACGCATTCCGACGGGTTGAATAGCCTGGAGGGCTAACCGTCGGATCTCCTTTATTAAGCCGCACGAATCATGGCGCCATTAAGTCGTGGGTGCGGGATACCCGCAACGTGGCCTGCCCGAAACGCGCGGCGGAATCCGGAACGGCGCGGACGTGGCCGCGGTGAATCCGGAACGTGCGATCGTGGGGAATCCGAACCGCCCGGTCGCTCCCCTTTATATTCGGCAGCGGCTGCGGGAGGGTCCCACGCTCTCAAACACTTCCGCATTCACCCTGTACTTGCCGCTTCGTCTTCCCCTCGCCCCCAATCGCTCCGCGCGCTCCAAAACCCTAATCCCCGTCCCGGCTCCGTCGGATGCAAGCCCCGGACTGGGAAGCCGATCCTAACGAAGCCGAGGAGGACGCCTTGGTCTGGAAGCTGCTGTCTGGAGAAGAAGGAGAAGGAGCATCCGCCGTACCGATGGCCTCTTGGCAGAAATCGACGACGACGGAGGCGAGGCTGGAGACCCTCGTCCGGATGGGGGGTCCTGCCGCCCAAAGAACTAGTCGAGTGGCGCGCCGCCTTGGGAGAGGACATTCCCACCCCAAACACCGGCGAGCTGGTGGTCCACAGCCTGTTCTTCGAGCGGGGGCTCTCGGTGCCAGTCCACCCATTCCTGCGCGGGCTCCTCTACTACTACGGGCTGGAGCTGCACAACCTCAACCCCAACAGCATTCTGCACGTCTCCAGCTTCATCACGCTCTGCGAATGCTTCCTCGGCATTCGTCCACACTTTGCGCTGTGGAAGCACCTTTTCATGGTGAAGCCGCAGCCGAGCAGGGATCACCCGGCCGTAGTCGGGGGCGCCGGGTTCCAGCTGAGATCCGGTACGGCGAAGGGTTACCCGGCTCCGCCGATGCCGACGTCCCTCAAGGGGTGGCACGCCCAATGGTTCTACTGCGCCAACCCCGACCCGGCGCTGCCGGCCTTCTCAGGCCAAGCACCAGTAGTCAAGCCAAGCTGGTCGGACCTGCCTCCGGAGCGAGAGGAAGGCAGCGCCGCCGTGCTGATGGGGAAGCTCAGCCAGGCGATGAACGCAGGGCTCATCGGGACGGTCGTCGTCGCGACCTTCGTCCGGTGGCGGGTGCAGCCGGCCAAGCTCCGGGCGCACCCCATGTATGAGTACACCGGCCCGGAGGACTCGACTCGGGAGGCCGCCGATGAGCTGTCGGAGGGCGAAGTGCAAAGCCGGCTGGAGAAGCTTCTGGCCCAGGGAGCGAGCCTGGACTTCTCCGACCGACCGGCCCCTTTCTGCCGGGCGAACGCGCCGAACGACGTAAGTATCCGAAGTCGCGCCTTTTTGGTTAAACCGCTGGCCGAGCCTGATTCGGGCACTGTCTTTGTTTCTTCGCAGGATCTATTCGGCTTCTGTTCCAGCGCTCCCCTCCCGGAGGACGAGATCTGGAACCAGCCACGGTACGCAGACGTCCCGGCGGGCGGAGCCCCGCCGGCGGGGACGCCCCCTTCTGGTACCGGCCCCTCGACGGGGGCCGGGTCTTCTAAGAGCACCGGGTCCTCCAAGGGGAAGGGCCCGGCGATTGTAAAGCCCCCTCCGCCGAGCACGGCCGCCCAGGACGAGGAGGAGGAGTCGTCGGATGATGGCAGCGCCTTCCGGGTGAAGGCGAGGAGGAAGCCAGCGGGCACCGGTCCGAAGACGCGAGGCGGCTCTGACGCCGCGCGAGGCGCCGCTCCGGCTAGACAAGGTCGGGCGCGGCGCCGGCTGGCGCTGATGCCGCGCCACCGGGACCAGAGGTCTCTGCCGCCGGCGGCGGTCCGGCGGCGGCTGGTGATGACGCTCCCCCCAGTCGGGGGGAGAAGAGAGACGCCGATGCTGCCTTCGGGGCCGCCGGCGGGTCGGGAACCGCGCCGACCCCGACTGCCGCTACAGCCGGACCGCGGGTCACGGGGTCCAAGAAGCGCCTCGTCGCCCCTCGGTCTTCAAAGTAAGTCCCTTTGCCGAGCACTTTTGCAGTTTCTTGCCTTTCTTCATGCGCTGACGTGGTCGGTGTGGCCTCCGCAGGACGCGAAGGGTGGGAGACATCTCGAAGGTGGTCCCGGACGCCACAGGGTCCAGCCAGGGTGAAGGCCCTGCCACCTCGGATGCCCGGGCGCCCTCGCCTCCGGCTGTGGCGGATTCCTCATTGCCCCGGCCGCAGTCGCCTCCGCCCCGCGGGTGCCCCCCAGCCTTCCGCCGAGCGGCCCGGCGCGCAGCCAGCCGCGCCGGTTGCTCCTCAAGGGAGGGCCTCGCCCGGAGCTTCGACGCCGGTGGCGCCCGCGGGTGCCGGTGAAGATGCGGCGCTGGGCACGGATGCGGCGACGGCTGAAGGTCCGAGTCCCCGCGCGCCCTCGCCGATGCGAGAGATCAGCGCGGCTCTGCCTCCCAAGCCATGCTCCGAGCTGGTACGCCGACCGCTCCGAGTCCGGGGTGCGGACGGTGGGGATCCGGCTTCGACGGTTGACGACGTCGAGGAGGAGAAAGAGTGGCGGGACGCGGCGGCCGCCGCTGAGGAGATCGGGGAGATCCTCCCTGCCCTGATGAAGGCGGCGAAGGATGGCGCCAATCTTCTGAACGGCAGGCTGCTGCCCCTGATGGAGGTGAGTTTTTTCTCCCGTTGAGTAGATCCCTTGGGGAGTAGCCCCCGGGCCTCTGCCCGACTGAGTTAGTCGGGCGGAGGGTCCTTTGCTTTTCCCTTGTAGTCTTCACTCGGGGTGCACGAACAGTGCACCCAGAGGGTGTAGCCCCCGAGCCTGCGGTTGACTAGAATAGTCGGGCGGAGGGTATAGTTGTACTCTTTTGTCCTTGTCAGTCCGACTCGGGGTGCACGAACAGTGCACCCGGAGGGTGTAGCCCCCGAGCCTCCGCTTGGTCCTTGGGACCAAGTGGAGGGTTTAATTGATCTTCCCGGGTGACTTCATGTTCTGACTTGTCGTTTGGCGCAGAAGCTGTATCGGCGGTCGGAGGAGAAGACCGCCTTTCTCCAAGACCGACTGCCGGTCCTTGATCGTCTGGACCTGCGGAAGTCCGAATGGGACAAGATCACCGCAGAGCGGCAGTCGGCGGAGGACGTGGCCCGCAAGCGCGGGGTGGAGATCACCGGCCTGAAGGCCGGCCTTTCGCAGGAAATGGCGAAGTCCCAAGGTGAGTCAAGCGAGTGACCTTGGTGCCTTTCCCTCGTCTGTTTGTCGTTGTGCTGACAGGGTGTCATCTGCAGCAGCCGAAGAGGAGGTCGCTCGGCTGAGGTCGGAGCTCGAGGCGATGACGGCCCGAGCCCGTGATCTGGACGCCGCCAGGGAGCAGGCTCGGAAGCTCGAGGAGGAGCTGGCGGCGGAAAAAACCCACACGGAGGAGCTTGAGCGCGAAGCCGAGTCTGCAGCCAAGAAGGCCGTGGACTTAGAGACGGCGCTTGCGTCGGAGAAGGCTCGCGCCGACTTGGCGGAGAGGATGGAGAAACAACTCGGACGCGACGCAGAGTCGGCGGCCAAGAGAGCCGCGGACGCGGAGGCAGCCGCCGAAGCCGCGACGAAGGCCCTTGCGGCGGCGGAGTCCAGTAAGTGCGGTTTCTTGGCTTTGGGCCCGTCCGGCTGTCTCCTTTTTGCTCAATTGCCTGTTGTGGTGCAGAGTCGAAGGCGGCCCTTGAAAAGTCCCGTGGGATCCTCGGGTCGCTGATGAAGGCCGGGCAGGCGGCGTGCGGCGCCCTCTGGCCGGACGAGGCGGCGCCGGACTCCGTCGCGGTGGTCGCCGAACGGCTGAACGAAGTACCGACCCGAGTGGCCTTCATCGAGGAGGAGAGCGCGAGGACGGGGGGCGGCCTGGTCTTGGCAGTGGCGCGGTCCCACTACCCGACGCTGGACCTGGAGGCCATCGGGGAGGGGTACGCGGCGGACCTGCCCGACGAAGACATCCCGGGGATGGTGGAGTCCGTCGAGCCCACCGTCGAGTCGCTGCTAAGTCGCTCCGGCCTGTAGATAATAGGAGTAGATGTGAACTGCTCGGAATAGCCGAGTAGATTTTGTAAAGGACTCGGGGGTGCCGAGTTGCTTTGTTGTGCACTCGGGATGCCCGAGTGACTTGTGTCAACTTTGCAAGTTTTAACAAGTAAAGTTGCGGCCCCATCGGAAAAACTTGTGTTCCTGTGTATGTAAGTTTGGGCGTTTGTACTCTTTGCCGATCCGTCGTAGCCTCCTTTGCGTAGGGATTAGCCGTGGGCGTGTGTCCCGAGTAGCGTAAGGGTGTGGCGTAGACCGGCGATCGGAGTCAAGGAGTGAACGTTAGACTTGTATACACAGTACTTAAGCATTTTGCGCTGATGGTGACCCGGATGGTAATCCGTCGAGTGCCTGCCACGAACGGGCGCAGCGAGGCAGTCGGGTAGAGTGATACTTTTGAACAAAAGCGAACTCTTTATTATTATGTCTGATACACTGAGAAAAAGGGTTTAAGCGTAGAAGCGACGTAGCTGTTCGATGTTCCACGCGTTGGTGAAGACGTTGCCGTCGCTGTCCTTCAGTCGGTAAGCCCCCGGGCGTAGCACCTCAGCGATTATGTACGGGCCTTCCCATGGCGGCGAGAGCTTATGCTGCTCCTTGTTCGATTGGATTCGTCGTAGAACCAGGTCGCCGACATTGAAGGAGCGGCCGCGTACATGCCGACTGTGGTAGCGCCGTAGGGCCTGCTGGTACTTAGCCGACCGAAGGAGGGCGACTTCGCGGGCTTCTTCGAGCTGGTCGAGGGCGTCGTGCCGAGCTTCTTCTGACTCGGCATCGTTGAAGGTGCGGACACGTGGGGACCCGTACTCCAGGTCAGTTGGGAGGACGGCCTCAGCACCGAAGACCAAGAAGAAGGGTGTGTAACCGGTGGACCGGTTTGGCGTTGTCCGGAGGCTCCAAAGTACAGATGGTAGCTCGGCTGCCCACTTGCCTGCGAATTTGTTCAGTCGCTGAAAAATTCGAGGCTTGAGGCCTTGAAGTATTAGCCCGTTGGACCGCTCGACTTGCCCGTTGGCGCGTGGGTGTGCCACGGCGGAGAAATCGAGGCTAATGTTGAAGTCGTCGCAGAACTGGAGGAACGCGCGACCGGTGAACTGAGTGCCGTTGTCGGTGATGATGCTATTAGGCACGCCGAAACGGAAAACGATGTCCCGGACGAACTCGACGGCCTTCTCAGCAGTTATCGTGGCGACCGGCTTAGCTTCAATCCACTTGGTGAACTTGTCAACTGCGACGAAGATGTGCGTGTAGCCCCCGGGCGCTTTCTTGAACGGGCCGACCATATCCAGCCCCTAGACGGCGAAGGGCCAGGTAAGCGGTATGGTCTGGAGAGCCTGGGCCGGCAAGTGTATCTGCCGGGCGAAGTACTGGCACCCTTCGCAAGTGCGGACGATGTGTTCTGCGTCGGACACGACAGTCGGCCAGTAGAAACCCTGTCGAAATGCCTTCCCGACTAAGGATGCGGGCGCCGCGTGGTGTCCGCATACTCCCGAGTGGATGTCACGTAGCAGTTGTTTTCCCTGGTCCTCAGGTATGCACCGTTGGAGGATCCCGGAGGTGCTCTTCTTGTAGGGCTCGTCGTCTATGATGACGAAGGACTTGGCGCGTCGCGCGATGCGGCGTGCCTCGGTCTTATCCGGCGGGAGGGTGTCCCGCAAGATGTAGTCGAGAAAAGGTGTCGTCCAGTCGGGGGTGACCACAAGGACCTCCGCAGGAGGTCGCTGAGTGGCGTCATTCTCCGGGACTTGCTGTTCTTCGGTCTCGGGTGTTTTTGCCGCCTTGACGGAGGGAGTATGCAACTCCTGGAGGAAAATTCCCGTCGGGACGACGTCCCGACTGGATCCCAGCTTGGCGAGTGCGTCGGCATCCTCGTTGTCTCGGCGTAGAACATGGGTAATCTCCAGACCGTCGAACTTGGCTTCAAGCTTGCGGACTTCTTGGCAGTAGGCTTCCATGGAAGGGTCTTGGCACGACCAGTCCTTCATGACCTGCCGGACTACTAATTCCGAGTCGCCGCGCGCGATGAGGCGGCGAATTCCGAGTGAAACCGCAAGACGAAGACCGTGGAGCCGAGCCTCATACTCGGCGACGTTGTTGGATGCCGGGAAGTGGATCTGCAGTACGTATTTGAAGCGCTCACCCTTAGGAGAGATGAGCACAACGCCAGCCCCCGCACCCTGAAGCATCAGAGAGCCGTCGAAGTAGAGTACCCAGTGCTCGAGGTCGACAACAGAGGGCGGGGACTGAACTTCTGTCCACTCGGCCAGGAAGTCGGCGAGAGCCTGGGACTTGATAGCCGTGCGGGGAGCGTAGACGATGCTGAACGCCATAAGCTCCATGGCCCACTTTGCGATCCGACCTGTGGCGTCGCGGTTGTTGATGACGTCGGAGATCGGGAAGGAGCTGACCACCGTGATGGGGTGGCCCTGGAAGTAGTGGACGAGCTTCCGTGATGTTATGAAGACCGCATAGGCTATCTTCTGGATCTGCGGGTACCGCACCTTGGACTCGGAGAGTACTTCACTGATGAAGTAAACCGGGCGCTGTACCTTCTGAATATGACCGGGCTCGGAACGTTCCACGACCAAGACCGTGCTGACTACCTGAGTAGTCGCTGCGACGTAAAGAAGCAGCGGTTCATTGGGCATGGGAGACGCCAGCACCGGGGGGGTAGCCAAGAACTTCTTCAGGCCGTCCAAGGCGTCCTGGGCCTCGGGAGTCTAGGTGAAGGTATCCGACTTCTTCATGAGTTTGTAGAGGGGCATGGCCTTCTCGCCGAGTCGGGAGATAAATCGACTGAGGGCTGCCATGCACCCGGTAAGCCGTTGGACATCTTTGAGGTTCTTTGGTGGGGCCATCTTGAGGATGGCATCGATTTTCTCCGGGTTGACCTCGATCCCTCGCTCGGAAACAAGGAAGCCGAGTAGCTTGCCCGAAGGGACCCCGAAAACACACTTCTCGGGGTTAAGTTTCATGCTGAATCTTCGAAGGTTGGCGAAGGTCTCTCCCAAGTCGCTCAGGAGGTCTTCTTTCTTTTGGGACTTGATTACCACATCATCGACATAGGCTTGCACGTTCCGGCCGATCTGGGACTGAAGGCAGCGCTGTATGCACCGTTGGTACGTAGCGCCGGCGTTCTTGAGTCCGAAAGGCATGGAAACGTAGCAGAAAGCGCCGAATGGAGTGATGAAAGATGTCTTGATCTCGTCGTCCTCCTTCATCTTGATCTGGTGATAGCCCGAGTAGGCGTCGAGAAAGCATAGAATTTCGCACCCGGCCGTGGAATCAACCACTTGGTCGATGCGAGGAAGAGTGAAGGGATCTTTGGGACACGCCTTGTTAAGGCTAGTATAATCAACACACATCCTCCACTTTTCATTCTTTTTGCGAACAAGAACTGGGTTCGCTAACCAGTCGGGATGATACACTTCTTTAATAAAACCAGCTGCTAAGAGCTTGGTTATTTCTTCTCCTATGGCCTGACGTCTATCTTCAGCGAATCGGCGTAAGCGCTGTTTGACCGGCTTGGCGTCCGGCCGAACGTTGAGAGAGTGCTCGGCAGCCTCCCTTGGAACCCCGGGCATGTCAGAGGATGTCCAAGCAAAGATGTCCCGGTTGTCCTGAAGGAAGCTGACGAGCGCGCTTTCCTATTTGTCGCTGAGCGCAGTCCCGATCTGCGTCGTCTTGGAGGAGTCTTCGGGGTCGAGTCGGATCGACTTGGTGTCCCGCGCCGACTGAAAAGATGCCGACGTCGAAGCTTTCTTGGATGGCGGTGCTTCCTCGACCACGGCTGACTTGAGGTTGGAGAGTATGGCCTCGGAGATCTGGGTAGCGGCGAGGTTGCAGTTCTCGAGATCACACGTGTAAGCATGCTGGAAGCTGCTCTGCACTGTGATAACCCCATGGGGGCCCGGCATCTTGAGCTTCAGGTAGACGTAGCTGGGGACAGCCATGAACTTGGCGTAGCAGGGACGACCTAGGATGGCATGATATGATCCCGAGAAGTCGACGACCTCAAAAGTGAGGGTCTCGGTCCGGAAGTTGTCGGGAGTGCCAAATGTAACGGGCAGGCTGACCTGCCCGAGTGGACTCGCCATCTTGCCGGGTACTACCCCATGGAAGGGAGCACCAGTCGGCCTGATCTCGGATCGAGGGATCTTCATGTCGTCGAGAGTCTTGACGTAGAGGATGTTGAGACCACTCCCGCTGTCCATGAGGACCTTGGTGAGGCGGACGCCGGAGACAATCGGGTCCACCACCAGGGGGAAGCGTCCCGGCTGGGGTATGTAGTCGGGGTGATCCGTGCGTCCGAATGAGATTACGGACTCGGACCATCGCAGGTACTTGGGCACGGCCGGTTCCGCTGCGTTGACCTCTCGTTCAATGATCTTCTGGCGACGTTTGGTCTCATAGCCGTTGGGACCGCCAAAGATCATCAAGCAAGCGGTCTCTTTCGGGAACTCGTCTCCCTCGTCTTGAGGGGGTTCCTTCTTGCCTTTGTTAGAGGCGTAGGGCTTGTTCAGGTTCTTCAAGAGGTTGCAATCGCGTGTCAGATGATTGGACTTGGGTCCATGGAAGTGACACGGCTGACTCATCATCTCGTCGAAGGTTGTGTTGGTGCGCGGTGGGCGGCGCGCCGGAGCGCGCTCGGCAGCAGCGACGAGGTCACCGCCCTTGCGCTTGCGGTGCTTCTTTCTAGATGACTCGGGCTGGTCATCCCGACTGGAGGACTCGGGCACCTTGCCCTTGCCTCTGCCCTTGTCATCCCGAGTAACACTGCGGACAGCCTCTTCGCCGGTAGCAAAGCTGTTGGCTATGTCGAAAAGCTCACGAGTAGTCTGTGGATTCTTCCGCGCAATCTTGTGGATCAGATCGGTGCTCCGAACTCCTTTGGAGAAAGCGGTAATGACGTCGCCCTCCCGGATCTCGGGCAGAGAATTCTTCTTCTTAGAGAAGCGTTGGATGTACTCACGGAGAGTCTCATCCGCCCCTTGTGTACAGCTGTGGAGATCCCACGCGTTCCCGGGCCGATTGTAGGTGCCTTGGAAGTTGTTCACGAAGAGGGTCTCGAGGTCTTTCCACGTATGGATGCACCCCGGAGGTAGGCTGGTCAACCAAGCTCGCGCTGAGTCGGCCAGGAAGAGCGGCAGGTAGTGGATCGCGACGTAGTCGTTCCCACCGTTGGTTCTGCACGCTGTGTGGTAGTCGGACAACCAGATGTCAGGTCGCGTCTCGCCCGTGTACTTATCGATGCCGGTGACCCGGAATCGCGGCGGGAAGATGACGCTGCGGATACGTGGGCCGAATGCTTTCGGGCCCGAGTACCCCAAGCCGGAGGAAGTCGGAGGGGAGCGTTCCCGGCTGGTGGCGCCACTATCATTGCGGTGGTTGCCACGATTTTCTCCCCTGGAACCGTGATGAGCGCTTCTATCTGCGTCCGCGGGGTTCCTAGGTCCGAGCCGATTGTGGACCGGTGTAGCTTGTCGGGCGTTCTTTTCGGCATCTCGCCGAGCACGGGTCCTGGCGTCTATGGTGCCACGAGCGTCTCGATCGGCGCCGAGTCGCCCATGGACGTTGCCTGCCGGCTGACGCCGGTCGGGACTTGCTCGTCGCCCATCCGCGCGCGATGGACTCTTCTGAGGCGTAGAGCGCCGGCTCCTGACACCTGCGGAGGAGCTGGGGCGATCTTCGGAGGCTTCTGCGTGCTGGAGGGCGGTTTGCTCTAGCAGGATGCGGAGCCGTCGAAATTCTTCGTATCCCGGGTTGCCCTCAGGGATCTCGATGGCGTGTGCCGCCATGGTGGCTGCAACGATGTTGTGACTCGGGAGGGGAAAAATCGTAACCCCATCCTTCTCACGCATGCGGAGCTCGTTGTGGACTTGGCGTCCTCGAATCCTCATGTCGTCGTTGCGTTGTTGGTCGTCTCGCTAGCGAGCGAGCCGAGTCTGCTGCTCGATCAACTCTTCCTCCTTAGCAAGGAGTCGGAGTCGGGTGGCCTCGAGCTCGTCCGGCGTTTGTTGCTCAATGGGGACTTCTTGGCCGTCATTGCCATCTAGCGTGCCGGCATTGGCCATGAAGACTTCCCGGGACGGATGGTGGCTGCCAGAGCTTTCATCCTCGTCCGAGTAATACTCGAGGACAGGGAGGAGAGAGTCGATGGCGCCGACCAGTCGGGATCCGAGTGCGAACTCGTGTGCAATAAACGGATCCGATTTCGGCGAAGCCTCTTCCCTGGGGAGAGGGGCCGAGCGTGTGGGCTTCGTGGGAGTCCCGTGCTGAAGAGCTGGTGAAGCCTCTGCCGATCGGGACGTCGCCGAGTAGCAGAGGTGAAGCTGGCCGATCTTGTCGACAATGAAGTCCAACCTCCCAAATCGGAAGAGTTGGCCAGGGTCCGGGGCAGCGCTGATGAAGGCGAACTTCAGGCTGCTTCCCGAGACGAAAACATTGTTGTTGTTGGCGAAAGCCATCCCGACTCGTGCAGATGGATCTATGCGCACGAGCCCCTACTTGGCGCGTCAACTGTCGGAGTATTATTCCGGCAATACTAACTATGGGGCGGCGTGAGCACAGCAAATCAGGATGGCTGCACACGGGAGACAAGATTTAGACAGGTTCGGGCCCTCTCGGAGAGGTAATACCCTACGTCCTGTGTTTGGTGGCTGGTATTGCTGTATCCCGAGTGCCGCAGGCCCTAGAGAATCGATCTCGAAGGGGCCTGAGCTATGAAACAATGGAGATGATGCTGGATGTAAAGGCGATGCCCATCGGAGGTCCCCTACCGAGCCTTATATAACCGGCCGGAGTAGGGTTACAGAGTCCGGATCGGGTTAACAGATATGTTTCCTATTCGGTTACAACCAATTCCGGGTAGCCGGACTGGTACTAGTCCTTGTCTTGTACTCCACGTCGGTGAGTCGCCCCCGTGTTGTAGTCGGACTCCGAGTAGTCGGCCCGGCCCATCCCGTGGCCGGGAGGCCGGATTCGTCCTCCTTGGTGATACCCGGGTGGCATATCACCATCAAGATGGGTCGTTGAATTTTCTCGGAGTGGCCAACTTCCTCCCGCTCGACTACATGTACCGTGCTGACTGCTCGAGGACCGCAGGTGATGTAAAGTAAGAGGATTTCACAGGGTTCAGGCGGGACGAGTACGGGCGGGCTGGCGAGATATATCTTGAGTGCTTGAAAGGCCGTTTCGGCTTCCTATGTCCACGTGAAGCCTGCATGGTTGCGCAGGAGTTTAAAGAAGGGAAGTCTTTTATCCCCCAGGCGCGAGATAAATCTGCTGAGAGCGACCATAGACCCAGCCAGCTTTTGAATTTGGTTTGTGTTAGTCGGAGACTTCATGCTAAGGATGGCTTCAATCTTTTTCGGGTTGGCTTAAATGTCCCTCTGTGATACCGTGAAGCCTAGAATCTTGCCGGCTTCTATGCCGAATGCACATTTTTCTAGGTTTAGTATGATCTTGTTGGTTCGGAGGTTGTCGAAGGTTTCCATTAAGTCGGCAATGAGGTCGTGTTTTTCTTTTGACTTGATTACCAAGTCGTCAATGTAGACTTCCATGTTCTGCCCAATTTGCTTCAAGAAGGCTGTCTGCATAGTCCGCTGATAGGTGCTGCTGGCGTTTTTTAGTCCAAATGGCATTATTTTGTAGCAAAAGGTGTCGTAAGGGGTAATAAAGCTAGTGTGAGGGATGTCTGATTCCCGCATACGAATTTGATGATAACCAGAGTAGGCGTCAAGTAGGCATAAGTAGGTGCATCCTGAAGTCGAGTCCACGATCTGATCGATCCGAGGTAACGGAAAGTTGTCCTTCGGGCAGGCTTTGTTGAGATCCGTGTAGTCGATGCACATGCGCATTTGGCCATTTTCTTTTTTGGCTAGGACCAGGTTGACCAGCCATGTCGGGTATTTGATTGGCTCGATAAAGTTGGCGTCGGTGAGTTTTTTTAGTTCCGCCTCGATGACTTTTCGTTGCTCTGGGCTGAACCTGCGTAGCTTTTGTTTGACTGACTGCCGGGTTAATATCCAGCTTGTGCTAAGCCACCTCCCTTGGGATTCCTGGCATATCAGATGCCTTCCAGGCGAAGACATCCAGGTTCGCACGGAGGAAGGTGGTGAGCGCGAGTTTCCATTTAGGGTCGAGGGTGGACCCGATTTTGACTGTTTTCTCGGGTTCATCCTCGCGAAGTGGAATGCGCTTGATCTTGCTGTGCGGTTGTACTGATAGTTTAGGCTTGGACTCGGTTGGCCCCGAGTTGTCTGGCGAAGAAGTCCTGGCTGCCGAGTTGTCATTAGTGCTGCTGGTGTTGTCTTGTCGCGCAGTAAGGCCATAGTTCTGCATGCCGCACTCAACCGCAGTTGGAAGTGATCCTTTAACTGTGATGACTCCATGAGCGGCAGGAATCTTCATGATCGGGTACGTGTAATGGGGAATTGCCATAAATTGTACCAATTGAGGTCGCCCGCGTATTGCGTTGTAGACCATGTCGAAGTCGATGACCTCAAAGACGCATTCCTCTGTTCGAAAGTTGTCGCGAGTTCCGAATGTGAGGGGTAACGTGATTTGTCCGATTGGGTCGTTGTTCAACCCGGGAATAATCCCGTAAAAACGCTTGACAACGGGCCTGATGGTTGAGCCAGGGACCTGCATCTTGTCGAGTGTTGAGACTGGAATAAGGCTGAAAGAGCTGCCGTCGTCAACCAAAACTTTGTGGAACATGATGTTTCGAACTCTGGGAGATACGATCAAGGGGCATCGTCCAGGGTGGGGGCAGTTGTCAGGGCAGTCGGTTGCATTGAATATGATGGGAGTTCTAGCCCACTTCAACATGGAGGGTCCAGGGCGTGGATGTACGGCTAGGACGTCGCGTGATATCTGCTTGGCTTGTCGCTTGGAATCGTATGTGGCCGAAACACCCCACATGTGACAGATCTGAGAGTCGAGGCCACCGTCGACTTGTCCGATGTCTTCGACTTGCTGTAAGTCGGGTTGGTGTATGAGCTAGTGTGTGTCATTGCATTGGCGGACGTTGTTTACGTGGATATCTTCGTCGTCTGGGTAGGCGTCGCGTTTCGAGTTGTCTTGAACCCGAGGGTTGGGTTTGTTTGTAGCCTCAGCGCTATTTTCTTCTTGGAGTAACTTTAGGATTTCTCGGCACTGGGATTGGCCATGAGACCCACTACGGTAGTATTTGCACCAGTTGTGCCGGGTTCGTTCTTCCTCAGGGATCCAATTTTTATTCAGGATTTCGCCTGCGGAGTTTCTCTTGGGTCTTGATTTCCACTTAGTTTGTCGCTCTTCTCAGCGATCAGAAGACTCTTTATCCTGGAAGCCGGCGAGGACTACTTCCGTGTTATGTTTTCCCTTTTTCGCTCGTCGACCATCGCGGGGGAGCTTCGTGAGTCGTTGTCTGGGGAACGCTTTTGCCTATCGCAGTCATCTGACCTGTGGAGGCCTCGGTTGATCTCAATGTTGTGGAGGCGTTGATCTTCATAATTCGCCCGCACTCAGAGAATATCCATGAGCTCCAACGGTGTTACGTGGTTGAGCTGTGTAGACGTGGTCCAGGCACCTTTCGTCATGAACAGCGGCTTGGAAAGTCTTGAGTACTTCAGTGAAGGAAAGTCCTGGGACGATGTTGACTTTACTCTTAAATCGGGTGACGAAGTCGCGAAGGCCTTCGTCCTTTCCCTGCCGTATGCGTTTGAACTCGAATCTCAAGGTTGAGGCTTCACGAGTTGTGGAGAAGTTTTTTATAAACATGTCTTGGAATTGCGCCCAACTATGGATGGAGCCCTCGGGTACATTCTGGATCCAGGCGGCGGCGTCCTCGACGAGGCATACTGGGAGGAGGTTGGCCATTGACGTGGTGTCTCCTCCTGTTGTTAGGATACCCTGCGTGAATCTGATCAAGAATTCCTTCGGGTCCCCTTTTCCGTTGTACTCTAGGTTTACTCTAGGTTCTTGCTGGAGCGTACATGCTTTGGTATCCGCGCTCCTCTTAGTCTCGGTGAGAGCACAGGGCAGCCGGCGATAATGCCGGGAGCAAATCCTTCGTCATCTGATGAGTAGTCGTGGTAACGGCTGCGGCGATGATGGCGATCTGGATAGTCGCGTCACCTGTCGTTGTAGAAATGGTCCTCTCGATTGCGATCGTCCAAGCAAGCCTTGCCTTGATCGCGATGATGTCCACGGTTATGCCGATCTCCGCGGGTACGGTCGTAGTGACTGTCGGGTGATTGTGACCGGGTTCGGTTCCTTCTCGGGGAATGCTGTGGGGTATGTTGTGTTCGAGGTGACTCTCTATCGGGCTGATACCTGGAGTCGGTGTGCGGGTCGCGATTGTGCGTTCGGCCTTCTTCGGAGCGTCCTCGTGGCTCCCTATTCAGATCAGTGTTGTTGGCATCCAGGCCCGAGTTGATTAGAACTCGAGCTTCATTATGCGCGGTCTCGGCCACGTGTTGAATGTCGGCGAGTGCCCGCTCGTGTTCCTTGTAGAGTTGTCGAGTTGTGTCATTGAAGCGGTCGGATAGCGCTTGCTTGATTTGAGCGGGAGTGAGCGGCTTTCTTCCCGGCTTCAGAAACCGGGGTGGCAGATGAAGAGGCGTTGACATCGGTTGGAGGTCGTGTCGCACGTGGCGTCGCGTCTATTCCTGCCATGTAAACACATCGTAGAAGTCCGTATCGTTGAAGCCTGTGTACACCATCTTGTCGGAGAGTGTCACCGAAGCAGGATTAAGCTGACGTAAGGGCCCCACGGTGGGTGCCAGCTATCGATGTATGGTATATGGGGGTACCGATAAGCGTACTCGTACAGCATGGATTTATACGGTAGCGGGGCAAAAACTCAGATCAACTTGATCCTGCAACACCGATGTACCCAGGTTCAGGCCCCCGAGTTGGGTAATAGCCCTACGTCCTGCTTTAACTGGATTGATATGCGGCATAGTGTACTGGCGATTACAAGGGGGAACTCGACGAGTAGGGAACTCGGCGAGATCGGTTTACAAGAAGAACTCGACGGGTTGGGAACCCGGCGAGATTGAATCTGAGGCTGAGGGATCTCGGAGGTGGCTATTTGACTAGGGCTCTCTGATCCGATCCAACTTGTCCCCTCCTCGAGGGGTCTATGCTACTTATATAGGCGGAATAAGGCGGTAACCTTATCGTGAGTCCTCGTAGTACACGAGTCGGGCTCCTTCTTGATGCCTATCTTGAGTCCTCATAATACACGAGTCGAACTCCTCTCCAGAGGCATGTCGAGAGTTATTCTTTGATCCTGACCAGGACTCATCTACTTGAGACCTACGCTTCCTCCTAATCGGGCCATTGGGCCACATCTTCTTACTGGGGGCCCAGTAGGGAACTTCACGGACCTTACCGTGGATATACGGTAGTAGCACTACCCATCATCAATATATACTGTCCTACGCTGTACACTGTAGGCGCTGGGAAGGATGGAGGATAGTGTAAATGGTTAAAGGAGTGAAAAGAAGAAATAGATGTGTCGATGTATGGTATATGGGGGGTACCGATAAGCGTACTCGTACAGCAGGGATTTATACGATATTGGGGTGATAAGTTCCTCATGCTCCTTAATGAGAAACTCATGAGCTGCTTTGAGTTTTTCATGAGCTATTTCCAGATTTTCCTGGTCTAGCCTGAGGTTTTCCCTATCATCTGAAACCTCATCACATGTTTCTCTCAGTTCCCTGAGTTTATCCCTTAAGGATATATTCTCCTTCCTCTCCTTGCCATAGGCCTTATCTTTCTTTTCAGGATGCCCATTAGTTCAGCATAATCAGGAAAGTCATCTTCAGTAAGTACCTTAGATTCTTTGGCCATGAGGCACAAAGGGGCAGAAGTAGATGACGTCTGATCAGCCTTGGAGTTGATGTCCTCACCATGCTCATACTCAAATCTCTCCAGTGTTGATTCCAGAAGGCTTCTCTTTGACTTCTTAAGGGTGTTGCTGCTCTCATAGATCTGTTCCAGGGTATCCCAGATATCCTTGGCAAAGTCCATGGTACTGACTCTGTTGAAGTCATGCTCCTGCAGACCCATGAATATAGCTGTGGCAGACCTAGCATTGTTCTAAATGTTTCTCTTATCATTTATGCTAGGGATGATGGTGTCTTCCAACCTATAGCTTGTACACACAACTTCCCACACATCTGGATCAATGGCGATAAGATACATTTGTATCTTTCTTTTCCAGAAGGCATAATTAGTTCCATTAAAGACAGGTATTTTATACTCATAGCTCGACATCCTTTAAACTCTGGCTGTTAGGCCAAATCAAAGAGCAACCCGCTCTGATACCAATTGAAAGGACCGAAGGAGCCGACTAGAGGGGGGTAAATAGGAGGCTAACTAAATTCACTTCTTTTAGCTTAGATTATCTGATTAAGTCTTAGCAGATTGCAAGGTTAAGCTAGCTGTGTGACAGGTGAACGGCACATGCAATATATGTTATGTAAATTAACACGTAGCTGTCACACAGGTATGTAACACAGGTGAGCTAATGACTCAAAAACAGATAAGCTAGACAGATAGCTGTGTAACAGGTAGCTAACATAGGTAAGAGATATGATATACAGCAACTGAGGCACAGCTATACTAACACAAGTGAAAAGTAATCTATCACAGATAAACAATGTATATCTAAGAACACACAAGCATGCAGATCTAGTCAGTAACTAAAATACAATATAATAAGTACTCAGAGAGACAAGGTGTTTTTCACCGAAGTTCCCTACTCTTTTCAGAGAGGTACGTCTCCGTTGGAGAGGCTACTCCGAAGAGATCACCAGCACTGAATCATGCTTGTTCTCTGAGTACCTGAGTAATCAGGCCTCTTGCTTTGCTTGTAGAAGTCCTTTAGCTTTGCAGCAGGTAGACTTCAGATCACCTTCACAGACTACTGGTTCAGCCCACACAAGCTTGGGTGATACCAGCAACTCCTACGCCCGTCTAGGAGTAGACACTTCAAGAGTAACAGATTCAGCAGCAACAACTCTTGGAGGAACCAACGCTCTTTATTCAGAGGCTCTAATTCTCTTGAACTAACTCTTAGGAAGTTTGGTTTTTGCTCAGAGGGTGAGAGGCTTGCAATGGTCGAATATGATTCACTGGGTTGAGCAAGGTTGAGGTCAAAGACCTCCCCTGGTCTCCTATTTATAGGGTTCACAGGTACCTGACCGTTACACTCATGCCACGTAGGATTAAGTGGGTCACCGGTGACACAGCCAATCACAACGCACAACGGTAACCGGCTCAGACAGATCGACACCTGTGTCACCAGAGGCACACACAGGTGAACCCTTAACTGACGTAGCCTAACTACTCAGCCCGATCTTGGCACATTACATGCCCTCAGCGCACAACTAACTCTGATCCCTAATAAGGAGAGAACCTCCAACAGTCTTCTGACTCGGCAGACAAACTATTGCAGTGTAGGTCCCTTAGCATTTACAAGCTCTCCCCTGGTACAGAGATGTACCTGAGTCATAGAGCGATAGACCACATGTGACACAGCTGTGTCACACAGGTGACTCTAACCTCTAGGGTTTTTCTATCGCTAGCACTGCAGAGTGCTAGCACAAACCAGTTTCACATTTGTGTAAAACTGTTGATACAGGGCCACTGACCTCAAAGCATCAGTGCCACTGTCCAACACTTTGAGCATTGAGCAAAAGAACCTCCATAGATCATTACTGATTCATCCCTCTTGGTAGTACGGATGTTTCCTATGGACTCAAGGAAACTAGCAAATCTAGGCTTTACTTGCCACCAACTGCCGTCACGGCCCTTGACGCATCAAGCCACCATCACCTGGCTTGCAACTCCTTGCACAGCACCGGTTTCTTCACAACTGTGTCACAGCTGCCTAGCACAGCCATCCCCTTGTCCTGGAAACCACCTTTATACCCTTTTTGGTGGTCATCCTTTCCTTGATGACACTTCTTTCTGGAACCTATTAATCCTGCTTACACTCATTGTAAACATTAGATTTTAGTTTTAGTTGCCATTAACCATCAAAACCATTTAGGGGCCTAGATGATCTTTCAGCCACCTTCACTCGGACTCACTTCAAAGCCCATGCCTTCGGCTCTCCTCCCCAAGGACGAGTTTGAGCTAAAGTCGGATTTGCTGTTTGAACACGGATTCCCATCCGTCGAACAGGGATCCCGATTGGTTGGCGCAATCGAGTCCCTCCTACCGTACTTGAGTACGACTCGGACGGCCTCGAGAGTTCGGGAAGCCACCATCCTTCTCGGGAGGTCTTCATGGCTAACCCGGACGTGCTGGTCAACAATGACGACCAGTCCGTCCCCATCGAAGAGCAGATTCCTGAGCAACTAGCAGCCACTCGGCTTCGCCTTCTTGCCAAGGAGGAGCTGGTTATAGTTGTGCGCTGTGACTGGCTATGTCACCGGTGTCTGTCATCGGTGACTCACTCAATCCTACGTGGCAACAGTGTAACGGTCAGGTGCCTGTGAACCCTATAAATAGGGGACCAGGGGAGGTCTTCGACCTCAACCTTGCTCAAACCAGTGAATCATATTCGACCGTTGCAAGCCTCTCACCCTCTGAACAAAAGCCAAACTTCCTAAGAGAGTTAGAGCCTTTGAGCAAAGAGCATTGGTTCCTCCAAGAGTCGTTGCTGCCGAATCTGTTACTCTTGGAGTGTCTACTCCTAGACGGGTGTAGGAGTTGCTGGTATCACCCAAGCTTGTGTGAGCTGAACCAGTAGTTTGTGAAGGTGATCCGAAGTCTACCTGCTGCAAAGCTAAAGGACTTCCACAAGCAAAGCAAGAGTCCTGTTCACTCAGGTACTCGGAGAACAAGCACGATTCAGTGCTGGCGATCTCTTCGGAGTAGCCTCTCCAATGGAGACGTACCCCTCAGAAAAGAGTAGAAAATTTCAGTGAAAAACACCTTGTCTCTCTGAGTGCTTGTTATATTGCTTCTAGTTACTCATCATATCTGCATGCTTGTGTGTTTTTAGATATATATTGTTTATCTGTGATAGATCACATTTTCACCTATGTTAGCATAGCTGTGTCTCAGTTGCTGTAGATCATATCTCTTACCTGTGTCAACTACCTGTTACACAGCCATTTAGTTTGCTCACCTGTTTCTAAGTCTTTAGCTCACCTGTGTTAGCTACCTGTGTGACAGCTACGTGTTAATTTACACATCATATATTGCATGTGCTGTTCATCTGTCACACAGCTAGCTTATCCTTGCAACTAGCTAAGACTTAATTTGATAAACTAAGTTAAGAGAAGTAAATTTAATTAGCCTCCTATTCACCCCCCTCTAGTCGGTACCTTCGATCCTTTCAATTGGTATCAGAGCAGGTTGCTCTTTGATTTGGCCTAATAGCCAGCGTTTAAAGGATGTCGGGCTATGAGGGTAAAATACATGTCTTTAATGGAACTAACTATGCCTTCTAGAAAAGAAAGATGCAAATGCATCTTATCGCCATTGATCAGATGTGTGGGAAATTGTGAGTACAGGTTATAGGTTGGAAGACGTCATCATCCCTAGCATAAATGACAAGAGAAATATTTAGAACAATGTTAGGGCTGCCACAGCTATATTCATGGGTCTACAGGAGCATGACTTCAACAGAGTCAGTACCATGAATTCTGCCAAGGATATCTGGGATACTCTGGAGCAGATCTATGAGGGCAGCAACAATCTGAAGAACTCAAAGCGAAGCCTTCTGGAATCAACGCTGGAGAGATTTGAGTATGAGCATGGTGAGGACATCAACTCCCTGCTCTCAAGACTCACCATCATTACCAACCAGTTGAAGGCTCTAGGCTCCAATCGGGTAGATGATGAAGATGTGATCAAGAAGTTTCTGTCAGTGCTTCCTAAGGCCTATAGAACTCTTGTTCTGATGCTGAAAGAGAAAGATGAGTTCGACCAGATGAAGCCCACTGAGGTGTTAGGAAGGATACTAACACATGAGATGGAACTTAAGCAAAAAGGTAAGCAAAGCTCTTTCCCATCTGTCAAGAAGAATATTGCTTTGAAGACCACTGCTTCAACTTCACATCTTGAGAGTGATAGCAGTGAAGAACTCAATGAGGAGATGACCAGTGGAGAAGAAAATGAACTTATCCTCCTCACAAGAAATTTCAGAAAATTCTACAAGAAGAAGAAGCGATTTGAGTCAAGTGACAGATTCAAAGGAAAGAAGCTGTCCAAAGATAACAAGTGCTTCGAATGTGGCAAGGACGACCACTTTGCTGCTGATTGTCCAAACAGGAAGAAGGACAACAATCAATACAAGAAGAAGTAGGACTTTCATGGAAAGAAGAAGACCTTCAACAAGCACCCAACTTATTCCAAGAACAAAGGCACTGGTAGAGCCTATGTTGGACAAGTTTGGGTATCAGATGACTCAGGTTCAGAGGAAGAATCTGAAGATGAAGGTCAGGTTACTGGAATTGCCATCAGCATGGCTGATGCGCCCAGCTGTGACATAGCCAGGTCACCCAGCTCCAAGATCAACACCAAGGCTGATCGGACGTCATCTACTTCTGCCCCTTTGTGCCTCATGGCCAAAGAATCTAATGTACTTATAAGTACATTAGATTCTTTGGCCATGAGGCACAAAGGGGCAGAAGTAGATGACGTCCGATCAGCCTTGGTGTTGATCTTGGAGCTGGGTGACCTGGCTATGTCACAGCTGGGCGCATCAGCCATGCTGATGGCAATTCCAGTAACCTGACCTTCATCTTCAGATTCTTCCTCTGAACCTGAGTCATCTGATACCCAAACTTGTCCAACATAGGCTCTACCAGTGCCTTTGTTCTTGGAATAAGTTGGGTGCTTGTTGAAGGTCTTCTTCTTTCCATGAAAGTCCTACTTCTTCTTGTATTGATTGTTGTCCTTCTTCCTGTTTGGACAATCAGCAGCAAAGTGGTCGTCCTTGCCACATTCGAAGCACTTGTTATCTTTGGACAGCTTCTTCCTTTGAATCTGTCACTGACTCAAATCGCTTCTTCTTCTTGTAGAATTTCTGAAATTTCTTGTGAGGAGGATAAGTTCATTTTCTTCTCCACTGGTCATCTCCTCATTGAGTTCTTCACTGCTATCACTCTCAAGATGTGAAGTTGAAGCAGTGGTCTTCAAAGCAATATCTTCTTGACAGATGGGAAGAGCTTTGCTTACCTTTTTGCTTAAGTTCCATCTCATGTGTTAGTATCCTTCCTAACACCTCAGTGGGCTTCATCTGGTCGAACTCATCTTTCTCTTTCAGCATCAGAACAAGAGTTCTATAGGCCTTAGGAAGCACTGACAGAAACTTCTTGATCACATCTTCATCATCTACCCGATTGGAGCCTAGAGCCTTCAACTGGTTGGTAATGATGGTGAGTCTTGAGAGCAGGGAGTTGATGTCCTCACCATGCTCATACTCAATCTCTCCAGCGTTGATTCCAGAAGGCTTCGCTTTGAGTTCTTCAGATTGTTGCTGCCCTCATAGATCTGCTCCAGAGTATCCAGATATCCTTGCAGAATTCATGGTACTGACTCTGTTGAAGTCATGCTCCTGTAGACCCATGAATATAGCTGTGGCAGCCCTAACATTGTTCTAAATATTTCTCTTGTCATTTATGCTAGGGATGATGACGTCTTCCAACCTATAACCTGTACTCACAATTTCCCACACATCTGATCAATGGCGATAAGATGCATTTGCATCTTTCTTTTCTAGAAGGCATAGTTAGTTTCCATTAAAGACATGTATTTTACCCTCATAGCCCGACATCCTTTAAACGCTGGCTATTAGGCCAAATCAAAGAGCAACCTGCTCTGATACCAATTGAAAGGATCGAGGTACCGACTAGAGGGGGGTGAATAGGAGGCTAATTAAATTTACTTCTCTTAACTTAGTTTATCAAATTAAGTCTTAGCTAGTTGCAAGGATAAGCTAGCTGTGTGACAGATGAACAGCACATGCAATATATGATGTGTAAATTAACACGTAGCTGTCACACAGGTAGCTAACACAGGTGGAGCTAAGACTTAGAAACAGGTGAGCAACTAAATGCTGTGTACAGGTAGTTGACACAGGTAAGAGATATGATCTACAGCAACTGAGAACAGCTATGCTAACATAGGTGAAAATGTGATCTATCACAGATAAACAATATATATCTAAAACACACAAGCATGCAGATATGATGAGTAACTAGAAGCAATATAACAAGCACTCAGAGAGACAAGGTGTTTTTCACTGAAATTTCTACTCTTTTCTGAGGGTACGTCTCCATTGGAGAGGCTACTCCGAAGAGATCGCCAGCACTGAATCGTGCTTGTTCTCCGAGTACCTGAGTGAACAGGACTCTTGCTTTGCTTGTGGAAGTCCTTTAGCTTTGCAGCAGGTAGACTTCGATCACCTTCACAAACTACTGGTTCAGCTCACACAAGCTTGGGTGATACCAGCAACTCCTACACCCGTCTATGAGTAGACACTCCAAGAGTAACAGATTCGGCAGCAACGACTCTTGGAGGAACCAATGCTCTTTGCTCAAAGGCTCTAACTCTCTTAGGAGTTTGGCTTTTGTTCAGAGGGTGAGAGGCTTGCAACGGTCGAATATGATTCACTGGTTTGAGCAAGGTTGAGGTCGAAGGACCTCCCCTGGTCCCCTATTTATAGGGTTCACAGGCACCTGACGTTACACTGTTGCCACGTAGGATTGATGTGAGTCACCGATGACAGACACCGGTGACATAGCCAGTCACAGCGCACAACTATAACCAGCTCCTCCTTGGCAAGAAGGCGAAGCCGAGTGGCTGCTAGTTGCTCAGGAATCTGCTCTTCGATGGGACGGACTGGTCGTCATTGTTGACCAGCACGTCCGGGTTAGCCATGAAGACCTCCCGAGAAGGATGGTGGCTTCCGAACTCTCGAGGCCGTCCGAGTCGTACTCAAGTACGGTAGGAGGGACTCGATTGCGCCAACCAATCGGGATCCCTGTTCGACGATGGGATCCGTGTTCAACAGCAAATCCGACTTTAGCTCAACTCGTCCTTGGGGAGGAGAGCCGAAGGCATGGGCTTTGAAGTGAGTCCGAGTGAAGGTGGCTGAAAGATCATCTAGGCCCCTAAATGGTTTTGATGGTTAATGGCAACTAAAACTAAAATCTATGTTTACAATGAGTGTAAGCAGGATTAATAGGTTCCAGAAGGAAGTGTCATCAAGGAAAGGATGACCACCAAAAAGGGTATAAAGGTGGTTTCCAGGACAAGGGGATGGCTGTGCTAGGCAGCTGTGACACAGTTGTGAAGAAACCGGTGCTGTGCAAGGAGTTGCAAGCAGGTGATGGTGGCTTGATGCGTCAAGGCCGTGACGGCAGTTGGTGCAAGTAAAGCCTAGATTTGCTAGTTCCTTGAGTCCATAGGAAACATCCGTACTACCAAGAGGGATGAATCAGTAATGATCTATGGAGGTTCTTTGCTCAATGCTCAAAGTGTTGGACAGTGGCACTGATGCTTTGAGGTCAGTGGCCCTGTATCAACAGTTTTACACAAATGTGAAACTGGTTTGTGCTAGCACTCTGCAGTGCTAGCGATAGAAAAACCCTAGAGGTTTAGAGTCACCTGTGTGACACAGCTGTGTCACATGTGGTCTATCGCTCTATGACTCAGGTACATCTCTGTACCAGGGGAGAGCTTGTAAATGCTAAGGGACCTACACTGCAATAGTTTGTCTGCCGAGTCAGAAGACTGTTGGAGGTTCTCGCTTATTAGGGATCAGAGTTAGTTGTGCGCTGAGGGCATGTAATGTGCCAAGATCGGGCTGAGTAGTTAGGCTACGTCAGTTAAGGGTCACCTGTGTGTGCCTCTGGTGACACAGGTGTCGATCTGTCTGAGCCGGTTACCGTTGTGCGTTGTGATTGCTGTGTCACCGGTGACCCACTTAATCCTACGTGGCATGAGTGTAACGGTCAGGTACCTGTGAACCCTATAAATAGGAGACCAGGGGAGGTCTTTGACCTCAACTTGCTCAACCCAGTGAATCATATCGACCATTGCAAGCCTCTCACCCTCTGAGCAAAAACCAAACTTCCTAAGAGTTAGTTCAGAGAATTAGAGCCTCTGAATAAAGAGCGTTGGTTCCTCCAAGAGTTGTTGCTGCTGAATCTGTTACTCTTGAAGTGTCTACTCCTAGACGGGCGTAGGAGTTGCTGGTATCACCCAAGCTTGTGTGGGCTGAACCAGTAGTCTGTGAAGGTGATCTGAAGTCTACCTGCTGCCAGCTAAAGGACTTCTACAAGCAAAGCAAGAGGCCCTGATTACTCAGGTACTCAGAGAACAAGCATGATTCAGTGCTGGTGATCTCTTCGAGTAGCCTCTCCAACGGAGACGTACCTCTCTGAAAAGAGTAGGGAACTTCGGTGAAAAACACCTTGTCTCTCTGAGTACTTATTATATTGTATTTTAGTTACTGACTAGATCTGCATGCTTGTGTGTTCTAGATATACATTGTTTATCTGTGATAGATTACTTTTCACTTGTGTTAGTATAGCTGTGCCTCAGTTGCTGTATATCATATCTCTTACTATGTTAGCTACCTGTTACACAGCTATCTGTCTAGCTTATCTGTTTTTGAGTCATTAGCTCACCTGTGTTACATACCTGTGTGACAGCTACGTGTTAATTTACATAACATATATTGCATGATGCCGTTCACCTGTCACACAGCTAGCTAACCTTGCAATATGCTAAGACTTAATCAGATAATCTAAGCTAAAAGAAGTGAATTAGTTAGCCTCCTATTTACCCCCCTCTAGTCGGCTCCTTCGGTCCTTTCAATTGTATCAGAGCGGGTTGCTCTTGATTGGCCTAACAGCCAGAGTTTAAAGGATGTCGAGCTATGAGTATAAAAATACCTGTCTTTAATGGAACTAATTATGCCTTCTGGAAAAGAAAGATACAAATGTATCTTATCGCCATTGATCAGATGTGTGGGAAGTTGTGTGTACAAGCTATAGTTGGAAGACACATCATCCCTAGCATAAATGATAAGAAGACATTTAGAACAATGCTAGGTCTGCCACAGCTATATTCATGGGTCTGCAGGAGCATGACTTCAACAGAGTCAGTACCATGGACTTTGCCAAGGATATCTGGGATACCCTGGAACAGATCTATGAGAGCAGCAACACCCTTAAGAAGTCAAAGAGAAGCCTTCTGGAATCAACACTGGAGAGATTGAGTATGAGCATGGTGAGGACATCAACTCCAAGGCTGATCAGACGTCATCTACTTCTGCCCCTTTGTGCCTCATGGCCAAGAATCTAAGGTACTTACTGAAGATGACTTTCTGATTATGCTGAACTAATGGGCATCCTGAAAAGAAAGATAAGGCCTATGGCAAGGAGAGGAAGGAGAATATATCCTTAAGGGATAAACTCAGGGAACTGAGAGAAACATGTGATGAGTTTCAGATGATAGGGAAAACCTCAGGCTAGACCAGGAAAATCTGGAAATAGCTCATGAAAAACTCAAGCAGCTCATGAGTTTCTCATTAAGGAGCATGAGGAACTTATCACCCCAATATCGTATAAATCCCTGCTGTACGAGTACGCTTATCGGTACCCCCATATACCATACATCGACACATCTATTTCTTCTTTTCACTCCTTTAACCATTTACACTATCCTCCATCCTTCCCAGCGCCTACAGTGTACAGCGTAGGACAGTATATATTGATGATGGGTAGTGCTACTACCGTATATCCACGGTAAGGTCCGTGAAGTTCCCTACTGGCCCCCAGTAGAAGATGTGGCCAATGCCCGATTAGGAGGAAGCGTAGGTCTCAAGTAGATGAGTCCTGGTCAGGATCAAAGAATAAACTCTCGACATGCCTCTGGAGAGGAGTTCGACTCGTGTATTATGAGGACTCAAGATAGGCATCAAGAAGGAGCCCGACTCGTGTACTACGAGGACTCACGATAAGGTTACCGCCTTATTCCGCCTATATAAGTAGCATAGACCCCTCGAGGAGGGGACAAGTTGGATCGGATCAGAGAGCCCTAGTCAAATAGCCACCTCCGAGATCCCTCAGCCTCAGATTCAATCTCGCCGGGTTCCAAACCCGTCGAGTTCTTCTTGTAAACCGATCTCGCCGAGTTCCCTACTCGTCGAGTTCCCCCTTGTATCGCCAGTACACTATGCCGCATATCAATCCAGTTAAAGCAGGACGTAGGGCTATTACCCAACTCGGGGCCTGAACCTGGGTACATCGGTGTTGCAGGATCAAGTTGATCTGAGTTTTTGCCCCGCTACCGTATAAATCCATGCTGTACGAGTACGCTTATCGGTACCCCCCATATACCATACATCGATAGCTGGCACCCACCGTTGGGGCCCTTACGTCAGCTTAATCTGCTTCGGTGACACTCTCCGACAAGATGGTGTACACAGGCTTCAACGATACGGACTTCTACGATGTGTTTACATGGCAGGAATAGACGCGACGCCACGTGCGACACGACCTCCAACCGATGTCAACGCTCTCTCATCTGCCCACCCGGTTTCTGAAGCCGGGAAGAAGCCGCTCACTCCCGCTCAAATCAAGCAAGCGCTATCCGACCGCTTCAATGACACAACTCGACAACTCTACAAGGAACACGAGCGGGCACTCGCCGACATTCAACACGTGCCGAGACCGCGCATAATGAAGCTCGAGTTCTAATCAACTCGGGCCTGGATGCCAACAACACTGATCTGAATAGGGAGCCACGAGGACGCTCCGAAGAAGGCCGAACGCACATCGCGACCCGCACACCGACTCCAGGTATCAGCCCGATAGAGAGTCACCTCGAACACAACATACCCCACAGCATTCCCCGAGAAGGAACCGAACCCGGTCACAATCACCCGACCAGTCACTACGACCGTACCCGCGGAGATCGGCATAACCCGTGGGACATCATCGCGATCAAGGCAAGGCTTGCTTGGACGATCGCAATCGAGAGGACCATTTCTACAACGACAGGTGACGCGACTATCCAGATCGCCATCATCGCCGCAGCCGTTACCACGACTACTCATCAGATGACGAAGGATTTGCTCCCGGCATTATCGCCGGCTGCCCTGTGCTCTCACCGAGACTAAGAGGAGCGCGGATACCAAAGCATGTACGCTCCAGCAAGAACCTAGAGTAAACCTAGAGTACAACGAAAAGGGGACCCGAAGAATTCTTGATCAGATTCACGCAGGTATCCTAACAACATGAGGAGACACCACGTCAATGGCCAACCTCCTCCCAGTATGCCTCGTCGAGGACGCCGCCGCCTGGATCAGAATGTACCCGAGGGCTCCATCCATAGTTGGCGCAATTCCAAGACATGTTTATAAAAAACTTCTCCACAACTCGTGAAGCCTCAACCTTGAGATTCGAGTTCAAACGCATACGGCAGGAAAGGACGAAGGCCTTCGCGACTTCGTCACCCGATTTAAGAGTAAAGTCACATCGTCCCAGGACTTTCCTTCACTGAAGTACTCAAGACTTCCAGCCGCTGTTCATGACGAAAGGTGCCTGGACCACGTCTACACAGCTCAACACGTAACACCGTTGGAGCTCATGGATATTCTCTGAGTGCGGGCGAATTATGAAGATCAACGCCTCCACAACATTGAGATCAACCGAGGCCTCCACAGGTCAGATGACTGCGATAGGCAAAAGCGTTCCCCAGACAACGACTCACGAAGCTCCCCCGCGATGGTCGACGAGCGAAAAGGGAAAACATAACACGGAAGTAGTCCTCGCCGGCTTCCAGGATAAAGAGTCTTCTGATCGCTGAGAAGAGCGACAAACTAAGTGGAAATCAAGACCCAAGAGAAACTCCGCAGGCGAAATCCTGAATAAAAATTGGATCCCTGAGGAAGAACGAACCCGCACAACTGGTGCAAATACTACCGTAGTGGTCTCATGGCCAATCCCAGTGCCGAGAAATCCTAAGTTACTCCAGAAGAAAATAGCGCTGAGGCTACAAACAAACCCAACCCTCGGGTTCAAGACAACTCGAAACGCGACGCCCTACCCAGACGACGAAGATATCCACGTAAACAACGTCGCCAATGCAATGACACACACTAGCTCATACACCAACCCGACTTACGCAAGGCGAAGACATCGGACAAGTCGACGGTGGCCTCGACTCTCAGATCTGTCACATGTGGGGTGTTTCGGCCACATACGATTCAAGCGACAAGCCAAGCAGATATCACGCGACGTCCTAGCCGTACATCCACGCCCTGGACCCTCCATGTTGAAGTGGGCTAGAACTCCCATCATATTCAATGCAACCGACTGCCCTGACAACTGCCCCCACCCTGGACGATGCCCTTGATCGTATCTCCAGAGTTCGAAACATCATGTTCCACAAAGTTTTTGGGTTGACGACGGCAGCTCTTTCAGCCTTATTCCAGTCTCAACACTCGACAAGATGCAGTCCTGGCTCAACCATCAGGCCCGTTGTCAAGCGTTTTTACGGGATTATTCCCGGGTTGAACAACGACCCAATCGGACAAATCACGTTACCCGCCCTCACATTCGGACTCGCGACAACTTTCGAACAGAGGAATGCGTCTTTGAGGTCATCGACTTCGACATGGTCTACAACGCAATACGCGGGCGACCTCAATTGGTACAATTTATGCAATTCCCATTACACGTACCCGATCATGAAGATTCCTGCCGCTCATGGAGTCATCACAGTTAAAGGATCACTTCCAACTGCGGTTGAGTGCGGCATGCAGAACTATGGCCTTACTGCGCGACAAGACAACACCAGCAGCACTAATGACAACTCGGCAGCCAGACTTCTTCGCCAGACAACTCGGGGCCAACCGAGTCCAAGCCTAAACTATCATACAACCGCACAGCAAGATCAAGCGCATTCCACTTCGCGAGATGAACCCGAGAAAACAGTCAAAATCGGGTCCACCCTCGACCTAAATGGAAACTCGCGCTCACCACCTTCCTCCGTGCGAACCTGGATGTCTTCGCCTGGAAGGCATCTGATATGCCAGGAATCCCAAGGGAGGTGGCTTAGCACAAGCTGGATATTAACCCGCAGTCAGTCAAACAAAAGCTACGCAGGTTCAGCCCAGAGCAACGAAAAGTCATCGAGCGGAACTAAAAAACTCACCGACGCCAACTTATCGAGCAATCAAATACCCGACATGGCTGGTCAACCTGGTCCTAGCCAAAAAAGAAAATGGCCAAATGCGCATGTGCATCGACTACACGGATCTCAACAAAGCCTGCCCGAAGGACAACTTTCCGTTACCTCGGATCGATCAGATCGTGGACTCGACTTCAGGATGCACCTACTTATGCCTACTTGACGCCTACTCTGGTATCATCAAATTCGTATGCGGGAATCAGACATCCCTCACACTAGCTTTATTACCCCTTACGACACCTTTTGCTACAAAATAATGCCATTTGACTAAAAAACGCCAGCAGCACCTATCAGCGGACTATGCAGACAGCCTTCTTGAAGCAAATTGGGCAGAACATGGAAGTCTACATTGACGACTTGGTAATCAAGTCAAAAGAAAACACGACCTCATTGCCGACTTAATGGAAACCTCGACAACCTCCGAACCAACAGATCATACTAAACCTAGAAAAATGTGCATTCGGCATAGAAGCCGCAAGATTCTAGGCTTCACGGTATCACAGAGGGACATTTAAGCCAACCCGAAAAAGATTGAAGCCATCCTTAGCATGAAGTCTCCGACTAACACAAACCAAATTCAAAAGCTGCTGGGTCTATGGTCGCTCTCAGCAGATTTATCTCGCGCCTGGGGATAAAAGACTTCCCTTCTTTAAACTCCTGCGCAACCATGCAGGCTTCACGTGGACATAGGAAGCCGAAACGGCCTTTCAAGCACTCAAGATATATCTCGCCAGCCCGCCCGTACTCGTCCCGCCTGAACCCTGTGAAATCCTCTTACTTTACATCACCTGCGGTCCTCGAGCAGTCAGCACGTACATGTAGTCGAGCGGAGGAAGTTGGCCACTCCGAGAAAATTCAACGACCCATCTTGATGGTGATATGCCACCCGGGTATCACCAAGGAGGACGAATCATGGCCTCCCGGCCACGGGATGGGCCGGGCCGACTACTCGGAGTCCGACTACAACACGGGGGCGACTCACCGACGTGGAGTACAAAGACAAGGACTAGTACCAGTCCGGCTACCCGGAATTGGTTGTAACCGAATAGGAAACATATCTGTTAACCCGATCCGACTCTGTAACCCTACTCCGGCCGGTTATATAAGGCTCGGTAGGGACCTCCGATGGGCATCGCCTGTTACATCCAGCATCATCTCCATTGTTTCATAGCTCAGGCCCCTTCGAGATCGATTCTCTAGGGCCTGCGGCACTCGGGATACAGCAATACCAGCCACCAAACACAGGACGTAGGGTATTACCTCTCCGAGAGGGCCCGAACCTGTCTAAATCTTGTCTCCCGTGTGCAGCCATCCTGATTTGCTGTGCTCACGCCGCCCCATAGTTAGTATTGCCGGAATAATACTCCGACAGTTGACGCGCCAAGTAGGGGCTCGTGCGCATAGATCCATCTGCACGAGTCGGGATGGCTTTCGCCAACAACAACAATGTTTTTCGTCTCGGGAAGCAGCCTGAAGTTCGCCTTCATCAGCGCTGCCCCGGACCCTGGCCAACTCTTCCGATTTGGGAGGTTGGACTTCATTGTCGACAAGATCGGCCAGCTTCACCTCTGCTACTCGGCGACGTCCCGATCGGCAGAGGCTTCACCAGCTCTTCAGCACGGGACTCCCACGAAGCCCACACGCTCGACCCTCTCCCCAGGGAAGAGGCTTCGCCGAAATCGGATCCGTTTATTGTCACACGAGTTCGCACTCGATCCCGACTGGTCGGCGCCATCGACTCTCTCCTCCCTGTCCTCGAGTATTACTCGGACGAGGATGAAAGCTCTGGCAGCCACCATCCGTCCCGGGAAGTCTTCATGGCCAATGCCGGCACGCTAGATGGCAATGACGGCCAAGAAGTCCCCATTGAGCAACAAACGCCGGACGAGCTCGAGGCACCCGACTCCGACTCCTTGCTAAGGAGGAAGAGTTGATCGAGCAGCAGACTCGGCTCGCTCGCTAGCGAGACGACACAACGCAACGACGACATGAGGATTCGAGGACGCCAAGTCCACAACGAGCTCCGCATGCGTGAGAAGGATGGGGTTACGATTTTTCCCTCCCGAGTCACAACATCGTTGCAGCCACCATGGCGGCACACGCCATCGAGATCCCTGAGGGCAACCCGGGATACGAAGAATTTCGACGGCTCCGCATCCTGCTAGAGCAAACCGCCCTCCAGCACGCAGA